>PVHY01011006.1:0-49627 GCA_004024945.1 Uropsilus gracilis | reverse complement strand
CTATCTATCTATCTATCTATCTATCTATCTATCTATCTATCTATCTATCTATCTATCTATCTATCTATCTATCTATCTATCTATCTATCTATCTATCTATCTATCTATCTATCTATCTATCTATCTATCTATCTATCTATCTATCTATCTACAAAGCTGTCTTATGGAAACTAGTCTGCTGTTTGAATAAATTTTATGATAAATGTCTAAAACTACAACCAGTATTGACATTGGATTTTACTTTTGGATCCCAATAAAAATTTTAATCCTTCTCAGAAAATATGGAATAGCCATGTCAATAAATCTTGCCAGAAGCCTAAACAAGAAATCAATATTTATTAAATATACACAAGAATGAAAACTTAGTCTTCTGTATGTTCACTGTAAACTTATTATGCTGATGGTACTTAGCCTAAATATTACTCATTAAATATTTTGATACAGGCACAGCAGATTTAAAAGGAATGTTAAAGCTTACTAGATATGAATAGAATTCATGTTAGACTATTATGAAATTCTGTATCCTTTAAGGAACTTTCTATCAGTAACTAAATTGTGCAAAAATTCAATATTCTCTAACAGTTTCCTTTTAAGCAAGCAAATTGTAGTCTTGTCTGGGTCATATAAATAAGTGATTAGTCACAATTATTTTCACATGTAAGTGTGGAGTTATTTTAATAAAAAAATTAAAATAAAAGTTTCAATTAGACATTACGATACAATGGAAGTGAAATTAAGTGAGGTAATATTGTAAACAATATTGAAAGAAAGTACTTCATGATCCTTGAACTACATAGAGGTGATTTAGTCCTTGTGATTTAAGTCCTTCTTCCTTGTGATTTAAGTTAATGTTTAAGAATGTTTTGTAATTACTGAATGAGGTTTGGCATAATTATAATTATGAAATTATACTTGTAAAACAGTCAAAAAATGGAACACAGGAATAACTTGCAAAAGTGGATAAGATTATATATTTATATAGCAGTAATCTTATTAAACTATCTTGATATTAATAAGGATTATTAAGCTGTTTTAATGTAAAATTTGTCTCTTTATAAAAACGGCTAACATAAGTGTTGGGTAACAACCTTTTATGAACAGTTTCTTTTTAATTGGAGATGAACCTGGTGAAGATTTACAACCTTTGGGATACCTGTTGTTGATGCCTTGATTTGGGGATATGTATCATTTATTTTGTGAGATATTGATTAATAGTGATTAATGGTCTAGTAAGATATATGTTTTGAATGTTTTAATTTATTTTGTTCTTTAGTAAGATATATTTTAAGTTATATCTTTCTTTAGAATATACAGTTGTTATTAAAAATTCCATTCGTTTTTTTTTGTTTGTTTGTTTGTTTTCTTCTCATGAGTTCGTTTTCTGTTATTGCTGTGATGATATGACTCTCATTTTCCCACAGAATTTTTAGGACAGTCAAATCCCAGTCTTCAGAATGAAGTTCCTTGAACTTGACATCAGTGAGGTACAGTTTCAATACATTTCTACTGATGTGAATGAATTGGTTTAGAAGAAAAATATAAAACGTGAGTTGGAAAGATAAAACCTGTAAGGTGATTTTGTAATGCTTGAGAGTTGAAATCCTCATTTGGTTCTAAGATGGACCATATTTAGATGCAATTCATAATGCGGAAATAATAGTTCTTTTTTTTTTTTTTTGAGACTTGGTCTCGCTATTTTTTTTTTTTTTTTGCTTGTGGAACCACAGGCTCATGTTACCCGGGGTACCACAGACTTAAGCAATCCCCAGTCTCAGTTTCCCAGGTCGCTGGGATTACAGGCACACAGCACCACGCCCAGCTATATTTTTTTGAAAGTAGGTCTCGCTATGTGCTCCTGGCTGGGTGAACAGCAATCCCAGACCCCGGCCGCGGCTTCCTAGGCTGCTGCTTATAGGCATGCGCCACCATGCCGGGCCGAAATAATGGTTCTTGATGTCCTTCTTTTGAAAGTTCTTTTTACCTTTGCCATAACAACTGTTGCATAAAGAATCTGTAAACAAACATACAAAAACAAACCCACAAGCCAAAGCCACAAAGTCCAATGCTGCTTATAAGATTTTTGGTTAAACCCTCTTCTAACATCTGTATATGTAAATTAGGAATCCTATTGTGTGAACAAAGTAGGACATGGGTTAAAAAATGTGCAATCATTGTTTGCATTTCTATTTGTTTTAAATTAGTTTAATGAAAAAATAATATTTGCACCTGCATCTGTATAAATCATGGTAGGAAAAAACTGTATATTCTCAATATTTTTGTAGTATATATGATTCATGTAACTATTATTTCTTACTTTTTTGGCATTTATATTTTTTATTTTATTTCGTTTTTCTGTTAAGGTAACATTGGTTCACATAATTGTTAGTATTTTGGAGGTACAGGTTTCCTCCCTTCTGAGGCTGTTACCATAGCACTCCCATCACCAAAGCACTCACTGACCATTCTTTTTTCCAATAAAAGCCGAATGTTAATCCCATAATGATATCCTGTATGTTTCCTTAATTTTTTTTTTGTTCATACTGGATTTCCTCTTCAGAGTGCATCTTTTACAACTGGCTTCTACATGCCTTCTTTTCCAGATATTCTGCTCGCTTTGTTCAGGTGAATTAAGTGTTTGTGTTCCTGACAGCTAAATAATATCATTGTACAGGGAGTATTTTATTATTCTCCTTGTGTTTTCAGCTTGAGGGTTACTTGCATATCTAAAGATCATGAAGGGGTTTTATTTTCAGACTGTC
Organism: Uropsilus gracilis; assembly: GCA_004024945.1. Taxonomy (NCBI): domain Eukaryota; kingdom Metazoa; phylum Chordata; class Mammalia; order Eulipotyphla; family Talpidae; genus Uropsilus; species Uropsilus gracilis. The sequence continues at coordinate 46,868 of PVHY01011006.1, read as the reverse complement.
TAAGTCTCTAGGGTTATTTCCTCTTGCTACTGGCTTTGAGTATATCCATCAAGTTACATGAGTGAGGAAAATATCCAATAGCATAAGAAACCTTCCTCTCCCTCCTCACTCTGTTGAAATCTTTTGATTCTGTAACAATAGACTTATAATTCAAATTCCCTGTGTGTCAGGTATTCCTTACCACCATTTTATAACTAACAATTATTAAACAAAAGATATTGATCATTTTATGCTAGAATAATTAAGAATGATAAAATATCTGTTTAAGCCTGTAGTCTGAGCAAATGTAAAAATAGAGAAGGTATTAAAAATATGTATGAATTGGCTACTTTATTGTTTTCACATTTAAAGATTTAATTTTTAAGAACAGTTTTTGGAAAATATGGAGAAATTTTAAGTTTTAATTTTAATTGTTTATTTTATTTTTTTAATTTTTTACTTTTTATTCTGTTCTTTAGATCACAACCTCAGTAAGAGTTTTTTTGGATACCTCCCCATTAATTTTAATTTTTTAATGTTTTCTGTGTTAGAATTAGAAAAGGCTGATTTTTAAAAGAGCACTAAGGCAATAAAATATTAACTCATTCATTTTATAGGAGCAGATAGATACATGAATTGTCATAATGAAATAAAATATATTTATTTTTGCTTTGCCCTTTTCCAATATTTTCAGCATTTTAAAAACTGGGAAAATTTAGTTGATATTTCATGAAGTGGTAAATTATTTTTCTGTTTAGGTGGAAAATGAGTTAAGAGCATGTATACCATCAATATGAATATGAGAATAAGTTTTGTCATCACTAATTATCAGAGTAATATGCCCCATTTTTAGTTCTATATACCTAGAATTTATTTGCTTTCTGATGAGAAATTTATTGAGAGAGTAAATGAGATTCCATGTTCATTTGCAATGAACAGTGATGGAATACAAGTATTATTAATGTTGTAATATTATCATTATTGCTAAAGATGGTTAAAGGCTTATAGTAGTATTAAATATCAATAAACCAAGTAGTCACAATTGTTGTGCCATATCATCTATCAATATACGACAAAATGGATTTTTTATTTTAGGTATGTAATCCTATTGCTTATTTGATAGTGATTTCTGGACTTTATGTTCCTGTTCCTATTCCAGTCTCATTTCTATAAAGAATAGAGAGTGATCTCTTTTTTATTATTTTTTATTATTAGTTTTAATTTTCTTATTTATTTTTTATTGATTACACACTTATTTTACATCATTGTAAACCCTGAGTTTCTCTTACTACCATGTCACCAGTGAACCATCATCTTGATCTCTTGTGCTCACCCCTCCCCTGATTTTACCTTTCCTCCTCCTGCCTTGCTGTGTGCTTTAGTTTTGTTATCAGCTGGCTAGTTTTAACATTTTCTTGTCCTATTGTTTGTTTTCTCTATATCCCATATATAAGTGAGACCCTTTTTCTTTCTGGGTTATTTCTACTAACATGATTCTGATTAGCTCCATCCATGGTGCGGCAAATGACATGTTTGTCTTTTTTGATTGCTGAATAATATTCCATTGTGTGAATATACTAAAATCTTTTGATCCATTTATCTATTTTGGGGCATTTGGGTTGTTTCCATATCCTATTGTAAATAGTGCTGCAAAAACATAGAAGTGCAGTTTTCCTTTGAATTAGTGTTTTGGTATCTTTTGGGTAGATCTCCAAAAGTGGAATTGCTGGATCAAATGGTAGTTCCACTTTCAGTAGTTTGAGGGTCCTTCACACAGCCTTCCATAGTGGTTGTACCAGTTTGCATTCCCACCAGCAGCATAAAAGTGTTCCTTTTCCCTCCACATCATTGCAAGCACTAGTTATTACCCATTTTTTTTGATATGATATGGGCCATTACTACTGGTATAAGGTAGTATCTCATTGTAGATAATGATTTGCTAGATTAGACTCATCTTTTAAAAAATTAGAATAGCTTATTTACATGGCTATACTTATAACCCTTAAATGACTTTCTATCATATTAGAGTAAAAATTCAACCTTCTTGCCTTTAGTTTGTAGATGAAATTATCCAGTAAAGAAATTGATGGGGGTGTGAGGGGATTATTTTTTACTTACTGCATTCATCTGATAAACAGTATTTGAATGCTGATTATATGTCAGACACTGTTCCAGATTGGGACAGCATGATACACACAAATATCTGCCTACAAGGAATTTACACTCAGCATTATAGTATATACAGAAAACCAAAAAGATGAAAAATGCTATGGAAACTAGAGGGAAAAGAAAGAGAGGGTGATGTAATGGAACCAGGAGTGCAAAGGATGGACATGTATGGCAGTTTAAAAAAATGTCACTTATGAAGAAGTTGACATTTGAGCAAATATTTGAAAGAGAGTTACTCATGCTATTTTCTGGGGGTAGAACATTCCAGCCAGAGAGAATGAAGTTTAAACTTTCATATTGAGGAATAAGAAGGCTAATTTTTTTTAATTTGAAAGCATTGCTTATCTCATCTTTTAAAAAATATGTTCATTGAGGAATTGTTGATTATGTTGTTTTTTTGTATTTTGGAAGTACAAAGTTCCACCCCCCCTTAGGTGTTATTACCACAGTGCAAACACTCTTATTACCACCAAAGCACCCACAATCCATCACCATAGACCCTTGTGCTCCCTCCCCACTTTGTTCACAGGAGGCTAATATATAGAACAGCTATGAAAAAAGATGAGATGAGAGCTAAGACTAAGACTAAGATGAGAGCTCTTAGTCAAACTCAGATGCTTGGAACTGGCTATATAGCAGCCGAACTTTTCTAGGATATTCAAAACAAAGGAGGGAGGACCAACTTGGATTTTGAACAAAGTCAGATTTACATTAGTGCATTGGTTAGACCCACTGGATGATCTGATCACTTGCACTCCAAGAATGCTTAGCTGTCTTGAGGAGCAGTGATCATCAAGTTACATGTATGGGTTGTGGTCAGAGCTTGCAGACTTCCATTACTATAGCCAGTCAGCTTCCTCTCTGTAGAAAGCTGATAGCTTCAGTTGTCTCAACCACAATAACAGGGAGAAAAGTTCTTTTTTGAACCATTTAACCATACAGTTATTTCTGCTAAAATTTGAAGGATGAGCATCACTTTCCTCCCTAAATGATGGCAAAAAAAAAAAAAAAAAAAAAAAAAAAAAAAAAAAAAAAAAAAAAAAAAAAAAAGCCAAACAAGTCCCTTGCTCTCCAGGAGGCATAATGAAGTTAGTATTCTCTGATCCTTTTTCTTCTCTATTTTCAGGCAATCATCATAGAGTAAATATTCTTTTCTTCTTTAACTTCTGTCAGTCATGTGTGTTACTGATAAGAATGAATTTTGAAAGTTGTAGCATTTGTTAAGTGTAGTGCTGCAACAAAATTTTAAAGTAAAAAGAAGTTTTTTTTATTGCTTTATATCTTTACAAAGCTATGTAGAAATTATGGACTAGGGGCTAGCTTTTAAAATTTGCTTCAACTTTTGACTTACATACAGTATTGTAAGCAATATTACTTTAGTAAAAATTTATAAATAAGTAAAACTAAAATATCCCCAATACATAAAATCATTTCCATTAGTTTTTAATCATTTTTTAAAATTTTGGAGTTGAAATATTCAAATGTAAAAATACAAATTCTCCCACCCCCATTTATACCATCAAACAATACAAAATACATTAGATCTATGATTTTTGGTGTTAAAAACTTTACACTTCTAAGATGAGTTACTATTTGTACTTTGACAGTGTCTATAGAGGAAGTGGTAAATAGTTTTATGTGCAGATATGAAACAATATAACTGTCAAGCATAAATGTTAAGCAATGCTAAAATCATTTATTTCCTTGCTCCTCTGATCTAGAGGTTAGTTTTAGCTCTGAGGTAAGTTGTGCCTTCTAATGTCTGTTTAAAGTCTTTCACTTATCTAGAGTCTCTTCACCAGTTAAGAAACAAATTGTGTACATATAGCCTTTGGGGTTTTAGGAAATGATTCAACTTACTCTTGGAAGTGATACATTGAAAAAGAAAATCCCTCCCAATTCTGGCATTAGATTTCTGACAGATTTTCATTTGTAGACTAGAATTCCAGATGTGATTAAGCAATTTGAACTTTTTTAAGCCCATACTCTGTTTGAGTAACTTTTAGAGCCAGTTATCATGTTGTGAAAGATCTTCAGCTTAAAGAAGAATATATGAAGTCATTCTCCAGAGTTTGGGGAAGTCCTCAATTATTCATTAACAGATGTTTCTTGAACAACTATGATATGTAAAGCATTATTTACAGAGGCTGGGGGTATATCAGTAAATATACTAAATAAAGTCCCTTTCTTCATAAAATGTAAACCACACCCTTATTTACATGAAGTAAGTTAATTGTATTGCATATTAGTTATACATGCTTTGGGATGGAAAAGAAAGTAAAATAGGGTTAAGGGTGGTGGAATTACTAGATGGGGAAAGAAGGATTGCATTGTGATTTGAAATAGTGTGATCTGGACTGAATTTATTAAGCAGATGATATTTGAGCAAAGTCTTGAAGAAAGTGTAAGAGGTATCTACATAGGTATTCAGGGCATAGCTTTCTAACCTCTAGTACTAGTCATGCAAGGACAGTGAAATGGAAATTTTCCTGACACGTTGAAGGCAAGAAACGATGTGACTGGAGTAGGGAGAGTAGGAAGGAAAGTTACTGAAATTGTGTTCAGAGAGACAACACAGGTCAGGTTAACAGGCTACTATACAGAGCCTTTGACTTTACCTGAATGAGATGGGGAGCCATACTGTATTTTGAGCCAAGGATGACCTGTAAGATGTGTCTCTACAAATGCTGCCCTGAGACTAGACATTTGGTGGCTAGAAAGTTAAGAATAGTGAAAAGCCATTGTTGGTTGGGTCTGGGCCTGTGGCAGTGAAACTGCTATAGGAAGTAGTCAAACTGCAGATATATTTTGAAAGTAGCTTCAACTGAATTTTATGATAGAGGAGATAAAGAGCATGAAACAAAGAGAGGGATCATTCTAGAGTGTTTCACCTGGCACCCAGAAGATTGGAGTTGTCTAAATAAAGGTAGTGAAGTAAGCAGGAGTTGCGGTCATGAACAATACAAAGATAAATCATAAAACCCGTTTCTAATAGGACCTACTTCATATCATTACTTAAGTACACTATTGTTCTAATATTTTAGTAAGAGCCATCTGGACAGGTCCTAACATAAAATAAGTTTAAGTTTCCAATATGATGTCCTGAAAATGGAGTTGGGAGAGATATGTATAATGGGTTCAAGGAGACACAGTTTGAGCCATCTCCTGAACTTCGTATCTGAGCTGTATAAAATAGAAGTAATTTTTACAATATTGATTAAACTTTCCTGGGACCTTCTGTACTGAAGGCAGGATGTTTTTTTATATACATTCTGGATCTTATGTCTATATATGTGCTAGATTATATATGTATAGACTTTATCCTATAATTCAGTTGTTGTGTTTTGTATAGCTGGAACTTAAGGTACATACTATCTTGATAGGAAATTAACTAGAGGTTAATAACTGCAAAATAATATAGGAGTCAGAGTGATTTTTGATATTCTTTTCTTGTTTTGTTATTTGGAATAAGTGCATATTTTACTTTGAAGCCTTAGATACTACTGACAATTTTGGTAACTTTTTTTCTTTGCTTCAGAAAATATTTTAGTCTGAAAAATAGCATTTGAAATATGTTTATTCTTTATAATTTTAATTAATTGAAATACTAATGTAACAAATTTTATCTTATAGTCCAACTAACAGTGTCTTGTTGTATTGTAAATCAAGATCTAATGGCTTGACACTGAGAAAAATGCTGATATGTTTAACTTAATGGGAGGTATTTTACTATGTGGGTGAGTTGGTATTTTTCACCAGTTGTACCATGTTCAATCCTATCCTGCCTGTTAAACATTTAGTTCATGTATTGCACCACTAGATCTTGGTTCTGTAATCCTTCAAAGGCAAATTGGGTGAAACAAATGTAGTACAAACTCTGACCAGTCCTGGGGAGTATTAATTATATTTCAAAATGAACTCAAATCTAGATATACATTTCCAAATTACCATTTTATGGAAGGTGATTATTCATGATTGGTGATTATATGAAATACTATAATTTATTTGATTTATATTATGAAAACGAATAAAAAAATAAGAAAATGGATTTTTGGCTTTTTATTTTTCTTAAGATATATTACATTGTTATAATTGGCATTTATAATAATATGTAAATCATAGTATGTAAATAATCCTTATTTACATTTAATAACTATTGTACCAGTTTTAAAAATCTTTAAATGGAGTTACGATTGACATAATTAGATGCAAAGATGCTAACTGTGCTATCAAATGAGTTTTGGCAGTTACAAGAGCCCAAGTAACCATCTCCCAATCAAAGACAGCACTATCTGGTACAATATTCTAGGCTGGAAGTAATGTTCCATATCTATATTGCTAATTATAGTAGCCAACTACCCATATGAGCTTTTTAAACCTTTGAAAATGTGGCTAATCTGTCTGAGAAGCTAAATTTTTAATGTTCTTAAGTACTAAATAAATAAAATTTAATTCACATGGCCAGTGTGGCTTGTGGCTATGGTATGGAAATATATGTTCTAAATAGTTCTAACTAGGGTACAAAGAGACAATTAAAGTCTAATGCCTAATGGTATTTACTATCTCTAACAAATTAATTCATCTCTTGGTAATGCATCTAGAATGACACTAATTTATATTTCATCATTAAAAGAATTAGGGAAATCACACAAATAACTTTCTATAAGGTTTAATTATCTCATAGCACTGAGTAAAGAGAGCACTAGGAAACTACCCCATAACACCTTCTAGTCAAAAACACCCCCAAATGACAACCGCAGTTATTTTATCTTCATAAATTATTTTTGTCTGTTCTTTGACTTCATGTACATGATAAATGAATTTCCTTTATTTTTCTACTCAACATCATATTGAATGTATTAATAGCTTACTCCTTTATATCACTGTGTATAATATATTCATTGTGTCAACATAATAAAATTTATTTACCCATTCTACAACTGTGTCCATTTCATTTAAGTAAAAAAATTCATTGGTACAAAATTTTCAGAACATTTTATATTTATCTGCTTAATGTCTATAGTATGTCTACTCATGATCTTTCATTTTTGATGTTGGCAGAACCTGCTAGGACCTTATTGACTTATTTAAGAAAATACCTTTCAAGGAGCTTTATTCATGATTTCTCTACTTTTTACTTTGCTTATTATTCTTTCCTTTTGCTTATTTTACAAACTAAATATAAATCTAGCTTTGTAAATAATTTCATGTATTATAAATTCTTAACTATGTGTAGAATAAGAATTCTTTGCATTTTGAAGATTGATTTTACAATTTATTGAACTACTTTTGGCTCATGGAAGGTATTGGAATCAGAACCCTTATAAAAATGACTTAAACTGGGGGGTTGGAAAAATATTCTTCAGGTAGTAGAGCTTAACCTCAGACACAAGAACAGTTGCATATTACCTAAAGAAAGGAGGAAGATACATAATACTAAATGAAGGAAAAACTTGTGCAAGACTCTGGGAATGTGTAACCTGGGAATGTGGGTGAAGAATTAGGGATGTTCATTATGGACAGAAATAGGATGAATGCAGTTTATGATATATTGTTAAGTTACAGGACAAGATCACTTAATCTTATAGGCCACATGAATGGTATTTAGACTTATCATAAGTATGAGAAGTCATTGAGGACTCCTAGGCTGAGGAAATATATCTGGTTTACTTTTCACAAATGTCATTTTGGTTACTATGTATATATTTTGGGTATAGACAGTAAGCCAATATTGATGAATGAAATCTAAATGGAAGCAAATTCAATGGTGTAAAGTATACTGCCAATCTATTTCTTTAACCTTATAAATATTGAGTGTAGAGAATGACATTGTTATTCTGTATTATGTAGAGAATAGCTTTATGATTCTTCACTATGGCAAGTCTGAAGTGGGGTGACTGTAGAATGCAGGTCACTTATTAAATTCAACTTCACAAGGTCAGATTTTTATATATGAAGATTTCTTAAATACAAAGTAGATGAAAAACAAATTCCATTGTATATACAATCTCACTTCATAGCATAATTTTTCTGACAACTTCACTTTTACATGAAATTTTGAACTATAAAGTTAAAGGAAAAATTTTAGTGCCATAATTTTTTAATAAAAACAAATTTTTTCAAATAACTTTTACGTGTGAATCTAAACACTGATTTAACTTTTTAAACTACCAAAATTTATTACCTATACTGGAAGAAAAAAAAATTTATTCATTCATGTACCTAGGTTGGTATGTCTACCATCCATCCATCCATCCATCCATCCATCCATCCATCCATCCATCCATCCATCCATCCATCCATCCATCCATCCTCTATCTATCTATCTATTGATTGATCTATCTAATCTATCTGTCTGTCTGTCTGCCTGCCTATGTATGTATGTATGTATGTATGTATGTATGTATGTATCTATCTATCTATCTTCATCATTATCATCATCATCTTAAAATATTGTTCAAATACATTGTTGGTGAGGTATACCCTAAAGTCAATTTTTACAATTTTTAAAAAATTTTTAATAGACTAGGTCTTGCTATGTTGCCCAGGGTTCTCTCAAACCCATGGACTCAAGTGATCCTTAGCCTCAGCCTCCCAGGTAACTGGGATTACAGGTGCTCACCAACATGCCCCCCAAAGTCTATTTATCCTTGTGACATCATTCTTTTTGTAACAATTGGCTTACAATACTATAAAAATTTAGTGTAATAGATTTATATTTCTTGAAATATGTTTCCATACTACATCACCACCAAAGTGCCCATGGTCTTCAACACATTTGATCACCCTTCCCTATTTCTTCTAACTCCACCTTTCCACTCTAGAGGTTTCAATTTTGCAGTGATGCTTTTAGAATTTGTTTTGTTTTAGTTTTGTCAGTTCTTTTGTTTCTCTGTATTTCACATGAATAAGATCATCTGGTATATGTCTTTCATATTCAGGCTTGTTTTCTTTAGCATGATCCCTCGTAGTTCCCATCCTGAACCTTAGGGTAGTTATCAGTGGACTTACCATTTACTGAATAGTTAAAAAAAACATAAATTCAAGATGGACTTCTTCAAAGTGAACAAAAAAATATAGTCAGAAGTCTGAGAAAATATAAAGAATGGAGAATTTTATAGTACAAAAAGGGCAATTTAGAGTGATGGAAATAGTTTAACATTCCAAATAAAGATGGAATATCTCATTGAAAAAATCAGAGGGTTTATTCTTCAGTCATATTGAAAAGAATGAAGCCATTACCACACACACAAAATGGGTTGAAGATTTAAGTATAATGCCAGAAAATGTAAGATACCACCACAGCTATATATGTAGCAGTAGTACTCACAATTTCAAGTTACAGAGTCAACCCAAGTGTCCTTTAACAGATGAATGAATGAAATTCATACCATTGGTGGCAATGTGGATGGAACTGGAAGTGAAATAAGTCAGAAAGAGAAAGGTAAATACTGGATGGTTTCACTTACATGTGGAATGTAGAGAAACCAAACAAGTGTTGAGATAAAGATAAACCCTGAAAGCTGATTGTAGATTTAGGTATCTAGGAGGGGAGAAGTGAAGAAACCAGAGGTTGAAAAGCAATTTGGGCCTTAACTAAGGTTAATGTAAGGCTACTGTGTGTGGGGTGGGAGCAAAGCGCAGAGAGGTTCCAATGGAGGATTACAGGGAGTTTGGTACATTTGTAGAAGGATTAAACTTATACCCCTGAGATACATATTGTAATTTAAATCAGTATTATGTCAAATAAATTAAAAAATAAAGTACCAAAACCAAAAAATAATATTTTGCCTTGAGGAGCCAGATACAAAATGCAGCATTTAGCATGATTCCATTTACATAGAGTGTTCAGAAAAGACAAATCTGTGAGAACAGAACTTTCACACCCACATACCGAATCTTAGGGAAGTTATTCACTCAGGGTTTGGAGTGTGGAGGGACTACATATGGATATGGATTCATCTTTTGGGTGATGAAATGTCCTAAAACTCGATTGAAGTGCTACTTGTACAACTCTATAAGTTCACTAAAAATCACTGAATTACACTTAAAAATAGTGAAAGGCAGACTTTGAATATTTTCACTCATCTGTGGAATATAAGTATCCAAAACCAGTTGTCCTCAATACTAGAAAAAATAAAACTTAAAGTCAAAAAAGAAGACAGTGGTTATCAAAAGGAATAGAGAAAGGGTGAAGAAGACTGGGGAGGAAGGCACATTGTGTATGGGTATGGATAGTTGGGTGGAGGGAAAAAAAGATGAAAATTGAAAAAATGAATGAAGAAGATTACTTCAAAAGTGAGACTAGAAAAAAATACATGATTCACTTCTGGGCATTTATTCAAAGAATATGGAACCATACACTCCTGTACTCATTGCAGCATTATTTTCTTTTTTCTTTTTATTTTTTTAAAACATTATTTATTTATTTACATAATTGTTGATTCCCTTGGATATGCCCCCATGTCCCAAGCCCCTCTCACCTCTGGCCACTCCAACTCCTCTCTTGTTGCTGCTTATTTGAACATGTTTAGCCCATAGGTCTCTTCCTTTTCTGAAGCATTATCTTTTTCCCAGGCAAGGATCTGGGTTCCTGGGTCTCAGTAGACCCTGTTGTTTAGATTTCAATTCTTGACTTTGTGGTATGCTTTCTCTCCAACTCCTTTGGGGCTGCTCAGTGTTTCATCTTTCTTGTTGGTTGTCTCCTCCATTCTGGTTTTAGTTCTGTGTTGCTGCTTCTTTGCTGTTTTGCTGGACTCTGGCTTAGATGCAGCATTATTTTCAACAACCAGGATTTGGAATTCTCCAAAATACTTACTGATAGGTGAGTAGATAAAGAAGACATGATATATATAGAAAAACACAATGGAATACTACTCAAGTATAAAAAAGATGAAATCTTGCCACTTGTGACAACATGGATTGACCTTGAAGACATTATGCTAAGTGAAATAAGGGGGGAGAAAGACAAATACTATTTCCTTGGATTTCACTTATATATAGAAAAAAATGAACAAGTAAAGCAAAACAGATGCAGAGAATACTGGTAGTTATCATAGGGTAAAGGGTTTGGAAGGTTGGACCTGACATATAATGGGGTCACTTGTTAAACGATGGATGGAAACTAGGCTTTTGGTGGGGATAACGATGTGGTATATATTGCTGTTGAATTATAATACTGTATAATAATTATAATACTGTATAATTGAATCTTACATATTATAAACAAATATTACTTTGTTAAATATATGGGACATAATGAAAAAGAAAGTAAATAAAAGCCATGAGGAAAAGACAAAACAGGCTGAGCACCAAACTGAAGCACACACAATGGACAGGAGGGAAAGGGGGGAGGATGGGAGAGAAGGGGCGGTAAATCCCTGGGATTGCAAAGATGTGAAATTTACATATAAATAAATTAAGAATAAATAAATAAAAAATGACAATAAAAGTCATTTGACTGTCATAACAATCTGAAGAAATAACTTTTCATATCTTTGATAATAATTGTCCTATTAGGAAGTAGTGTATTCTCTGAAAATTATTGATGACACCTGTCCTTACTGGTTGTTATGGCTCTTTTGTTGAATAGGAGGATACTGCTTGCCAATTAACCCAGGCTATGAAGGGCAAGTGTATTTCATCTTAAGGATCATCTATTTTTATTCAATTAGTAGTAGCTTTCTGGAGCACTGAGTTGAGATGGACTTTCCTCAGATTCTCAGAAAAGAGTGCTGTGATCATTTCAGAATATCTGGCATTCACATAGGGCTGATGGAAATAGCATAGTGCCTGCTATATGTACTTGCTGCTGTCTCCTACTGCTTTTAACCGGGTGTGTTGGAATATCAATGAATGTTGGTGTTAAGTGAAATATAACTGAACAGGGAAATGCCTGGAATACAAAGAACAATTTACTTGAAAGTAGTTATTTTGGAAGAAATCATTCCTTGTATTACTTTATATAATGTATGTAATATGTAGATTCTTGAATTCTCTATGCTAATATGTGTTGTCATGATACATTCCTATTCTATATTATAAACTTTGACTTTATATATACTTTTATATATACTTTATTATATACTTTATTATATTATATACTGGCTTTATATATGCTTTATTATATACTTTTTAAAAATCTTTTTATCAGTCACTGATATTGAAGAGCATTCTTCACTGCTGCCAGTGATGCCAAGGATGCATTTTGCTTACATTTTTGGACATTTGCCTGATCAAATGAAAAATATATAAATATGTGGTGAGTTTATGAAGTTATTACCCAAAACATTACCTCAGTTTTTCCTTCTGTATCTACAGAGTAAGGCATTCAGTAACATATTGATCTAAGAACGATGACATTCTGTTGTCAATAATCTTAATAGCTGTTTCCTGAGAAATATGTCTGTGTCTTTATTGTTCTGCCTTCCATTAAATATAATAGCAATTACGCTTAAAGTCATTTCACACTTAGAGACTGCTTTTTGTGATTGATTTTATCTGTGTTTTGAGTCTCTTTTCTTTTGTCTTATTTAAATTATATGACAATTTCAAGACACATGGTTACCTTCAGTCTTGGAAGCATCATGCACATTGTCTTTTTATTAAAGGCCAAATCACATTTCATTTTAAACAGCTAATTTGGGTTTTGTTGGAAATATAAGCCTAAATTTCACCAAAGTCTGCTATTACAAGATTTTTTGCATGGAAATTTTTATTCACATGAACACATCTTTTTCTACTATAATTCTGTCAATACATCAATCTCTAGCAAATGATTAACACTATTTAAAAAGCCTTGTAATGTTAATGTCTACATTTCTTTAAGAATTAAGCTGTAACATTATTCCTTATGATATGGATTTGGTTTTTGTCTAAGGTAATAAAAATTTCAATAAAATCGGATAAAATTTTCCCCATATTATGTTTCATTTTATGTACATATAAAATGATATACATATACACATATATATGAAATTAATTTTGGAATAAAGTAATTCTACATTTGTCATGAGAATTTGTAATGAGAGTCTTAGTTGCAGGTATGTATTGAACTAACTCTAAAATAAAGCTAGTTTTATTCTACTGGTTTAAGTAGTAAAAGAGTTAGTCAGGGTCATTAGTGATCAAAAGCTTATTAGAAGACCTGAAGAAACAGTTTCCAAACAATTGAGTTACCAAGGAGATATGCTGGAATATTTTGCAGGTTGAATGCTCTGAGTTACAATTTAACAGATAAGTTATAAACAGAAGAACATGAAGGAGGAACTTGTACATGAAATATACTTAAAGTAAACGCCACTTTAAAAAGTGGGTCAAGATTAAATAGGATATCAATGGATACAATGAAAAAAAATTAAGAATTTATTTGAGGAGCATTCTATACATATTGGATTGTGTCAAATTGCAAGTGATTAGCAATTGAGGAAGAGACTTTATAGAGGAGAGGTGAAATAAAAAGCAAGCAAAATTATTGATGGTTATATCTTAAGTCCCAATTGATCTTAGTTTTAAATTTTTTAATCTTGAAGTAGTTAAGGTTTAGATTTTATAGTTTTATTTTGTTTTAAAAACTGTATTTTTTTTTTTTTGAGGTTGACATTGCTTTTCAACACTGCACTTGATCCTAGCCAAAAGGCTAAGAGGTGATAGTGTACAATGCTGTATGATTAAGACGTATGTGTTAAGATGTACAAACACCCACCACCAAAGGGCCAACAATCCTTCACCTACTCCAGTGGAATTCCTCTTCCCTCTTCTTACTGCTCCCCAGCTCCTCACTCTACACTGCCCTGCTGGTGACCCCCATTCTGCTGTCAAATGAAAGGATTTGTTTTTAGTTTTGTCTGTCCCTTGTTTTGTTTATTTGCACTCTACATATATGTGATATTATCTAGTATTTTTCTCCTTCTGACTTATTTTCAAATTAAGTGCAAAAGGGCCAGACGCCTCCAAACAGCAAGCCACAGGGAAAAAGCAGCACTTTCAAAATGGGGCTTCTGCTACCCAGATTTCCTCAGGTTTGTACCACCCCAGGTAGTAGTTGCCATTCAAATGCAGTTTAACAACAGGGTTTTAGTTACAAGGGATTTAACAGGGCAAACAAAATGTCCTTAAAGTCACAAGTGTCAGTTATTTCACCCCAGTCACCATTTTGAGTCCCAAAGCTCCCAAAGACCCATGTCCATGATGGTGCCCCTTTGCCCCTCCAAACCTGAGAGGCAGGCACTCTGCAAAGTCCAGTCTTTATCCAGCATCTGCTTTTTGCTTCTTCTCCAGTTTTCTGAGCTGCTTTGCTTCTCCAAGGTGCTTCAAACATCTTCAACAAAATGCTGATGCCAAATCAGCTTTCTAAATCCCTGGCTAGCACCAGATACCAGTTCACTATGCCACCTTACTGCAGCGCCACACCGGCGAACTACCATGGCTACTTGCCACCACCAGCTCACTCTTTCAGAGGGCTTCTGCCCAGCCTGGTCACTTGGGCTACTCTATACCCACCTGCCATTCTCATGTCTCTCCTTTCTCCAAAAGTCTCTCCCTCAGTCCCTCAGTCTCTGCTTCTTTCCTTTTTATCTCCTTTTCTTTCCCCTCTTCTCCTAAAAGTCAAAGGCTCCTATTTCCTTCTACATACCCTCTTGGTGATAAATATTCTCTTTCACACCTGGAATTTGCAACAAAGTAAAAGTACCCTTATCCTGTTTAGGCCTCTGAGTTTCTCAGACACAGCTAATGGCAATGCTTAAATTGCAATACTGCTCATATTGGGATCTCAGCTTCAATTCATTAGCATAATCCCTCCAGTTCCATCCATGTTTCACAATTGGTAAGAATTCACATTTTATATTGAGTAGTATTCTATTATGTATGTATACTTCTCTTCCTCCTCCTCCTTCTTCACCTCCCTCCCTTCATTTATCTCTCTGTATTATTCTGTTTCTCACTCTCTTGCTTTCCTTCTTTTCTTCCCTCTTTTCCTCCCTCTTTGCCTCCCTTACTCCACCCCTCTCCTGTCCTTTCCCCCAAAAGAAAAGTCTGCATGTCAACTGCATGACACAGGAGGCTCATGAGGACAGGTGGGACTATCTCTTCCTGCTTTTCTGATGCTTCTTTTCTGTACCATGACTTCCTTCTGCTTCCTCTCCCAAACACTGACCATTACTTGTTTCCCAGCATTTCTCCTTGGTCCCAAGCTCAGTCACCTATACCTATGTCTGGCCTTCTTGCCTCTTCTCCTGCTGCCAAGGACCCCCTCACTTGGCCCTCAAAGGGCTCCTGGGTGTGGTTGGTTGAACTTCCCCTTGGCTCCTCAAACTGACTATCAGCTCTCCTCCTGCCGGGTGTGTGTCCTTCTTCCTCCCCTAATTCAACAAATGTTGTTGCCACCTGCTTAGTCTGTATTATGAGATGCAGGTAAATTCAGAAAGATGGGATCTTGATTCAGGCCAGTGAAGACACTCTTTCCAGCTCTCCCCGCTAGAGAGTCACCTTTCCTTCTGCTGTCCACTGTCCAGTTTTCTTTATCCCAAATGTTACCTTTGAAAATTTTAGGACCTGTGTCCCTCAGGCCTAGAATATAGAATTGTTTTTGATGTGATTTGTGGACAGCATGATGTCAAATCCTGCAGATGCTGGGTCCGCCTGTAACACAATATCATCGGGTGCCACTTTGTGAATCCAGAAACTGCCTTGCCAGCACTGAGCTCTGGACAGATGAAACACTTCCCAATCACTTGGCAGGGTTCACTGACAAGAAACGCTCCAGCCTGAAGGTTTGGGCCTGGCACCAGAGGGCTCTTGTGAAGATAGTCTGTGTTTAGAAACTGACAGCCTTTTCCGGTCCTGGAGAAATCATTTTTAGCAGGAGCCTGACATATCTTATACCTGTGGATGTTTGTTCAGGGAGAAACCTATCCCTACTCTCCTCAGTTTTCTGTTTTTTTGTTTGGGAGCTGGAGGGAATAGTTAGCTTATCTCCCTGATGTGAAAACTATAGATATAGAGATGTCCACAAACCTTGTGAATCTAATAAAATTGCTATTCTTTGACTTATCCACTTTTATATTATTAGTTAACAGATTTTGCTAGGGATGGAGAGAGGAATCACTGTCTTTTGTCTTTGTATTTTTATTTTTGCTCTTTTTCGTTAACTAATTTGGTTAACTAATGACAAATATAAGGTTTCTTTTTCTTCCCTCCATCACCATTTTGTCCCCTTCTCCTTTTCCCTTTTAATCTCAGAGCTCACACAATATTTATTAATGTTCACTAGGTTTTGAAAGTGTTTTATATTATCACCTTGTTTCCTATGTGTGTCAGTACTTGTTTTTTTCTTTTTTTTTGTTCTGATGTACTTTCTGCATATAATTCTTGCAAATTCCCTCCATTTATTGAAAGTGACTATTTTATCCTTTCTTATGATTTATAATACTCTGTGTTATAGAATGTATAACACTTGTGGTATGTAGATACCACATGTTCTTGACCCGGTCTTCCAGTAATGGCTATTTAGGTTGCTTTCATATACTAGATATTGTAAATAATGCTGGAACATTGTAGAACATAAAGGCTATTATGTTGTTATATTCATATTCTGTGAATGTATACCCAAGACTGGGATTACTGGTTTGTGCAGTATTTGTATTTTTAATTTTTAAAAAGTAAATTCAGATTGCTTTCCATAATTTTTGCATGAGTTCAAATTTCCCCCACCTTACAGTTTTGTTGTACACATCTTTTATGTCCTTTGGTTGATTCTGAGGTATTCAAGTTTTTTCGGAAGCAATGTAAATGTTTTAAATGTATTTTCTTTTTATTTTGTATTCATTTTCATTATTCATATATAAAATGGCTATGATCTTTTGTATATTACCATTTTGCTGTATTCACTTATTATATCTAAGTAACAATTTTTTTTTTTTGAGACTAGGTCTTGGAACCACAAGCTCACGTTGCCCAGGGTACCACATACTCAAGCAGCCCCTAGCCTCAGATTCTCAGGTAGCTGGGATTACAGGCGCACGCCACCACACCCAGCTATTTTTTGGGACTAGGTCTTGCTACATTGCCCCGAACAAGAGTCAAACCACAATCCCGGGGCCCCACCATGGCTTCCTAGGCCTTACTGAGCAGTTTCATTTATTCTTTTCTGACTTGGATTCACTTTATTGGCAGTGTTTGTTTTAAACATCTAGTTCTACATTACATAGAAGTGGTGTCAATGTATGTCCTTGTCTTATTCTATCTCATGGGGAAAAGCTTTTAGTTTTACCACTAAGTATTGTATTGATTAAAAATCAGACATTATAATAACTAATCTTTTTTAAATCACTCCTGAATTTCTATCCTTCTTTATCACCTCTTCTTTCTGTGACTGACTTTTTTCTACTTAACCATTCTTCTGTGTTTATGATGACAGGTCCTTGCCTCGTGATAAAGAAGTCAGTCTTGTAACAGAAACCAGAAACCAGAGTGGACCGATCAGAGTCCTTCTCTGGATTTTTACATGTTTAGTCTCAAAATGAGGCAGTCCTTTCATTCCATTTCTATCTGAATCCCCTTTGACTTTGACATTTCCTAAGTATATAAGCCATTGTTCCTTTCTTTTCTTGTATTGGTTTTAAGTGAGTTTTAGTCACTTGTGAATTAGCGAGATAGAATTACTTTGGGGGACATGATAAAATTTCTCTTTTTAAATTCTTTATACTACTTTAAAATGTCACAAATAGCATTTTTACACACAGGGAGAATTAGATTAGATTAATCAAGCATCTGAGTTCTGATCTACCAGCTAACCTCAAATGGTCAGTCTTCTGAATTCTCATTAAAAGTTAATAAAGATATCTGTCAAAATGACCCTGGTTACTAATTAGGCTCTCCTACAATCTTTCTTCTTTCATAGCTTTTAAATAGTCACACTGAAAATTTCTCTCTCTCTCTCTTTTTTTTTTTTTAGACTAGTCTCGCTATTTTTGCCCGTGGAACCGCAGGCTCTCGTTGCCCGGGGTACCACGGACTCAAGCAATCCCCAGCCTCAGCTTCCCAGGTAGCTGGGATGACAGGCGCGCGCCACCACGCCCAGCTATTTTTTTGGAACTAGGTCTCGCTACGGGTCCCAGGCGGGACTCGAACCACGATCCCTAGCCCCGGCCACTTCATAGGCTGAAGCTTACAAGCACGAGCCACCGTGCCCGGCTATTTGTTATCTCTTTAATTTTTAGACTTGGAAATTAAGATTTTTTAATTCTTAAAAAGGGAAAAAATAGTGACTGTACCTGAAGAGTCCCATCCACACATGAAACTGATTTAGCTGTTAAGATTCTGACTCAGCTGATGATGTGAGGAGACAGGTGTGTTTTGCATGTGGGAGGGATGTGATGCTGTGAGGGTCAGGGGCAAACTCTGGAAGGCAACTTCTAAAAGTGATCCTAAGGGACCCTGTCTTCTGATATTCATGTTCTTTTTTAGTGTGGGCTGTACCTAATCACTCTTACAAGGAATAAAAGATATCAAAAATGATGGTAAGTCACTTCTTAGCTGTAGGGTGAGTTTGTCAGGCTTTTTCCTCCATTAGCCTATAGAACCAGCACTTGTTATTGTATCTTCCCCATGATTGTGAGGTCTAATGGTTGTGCACATGGCTAAGTGTGCATGCTTGGGCCTAGAGAGAGGGGAGAAAGAGGCACAAAACTAGAGCATGAGTGAGACATGAGAGAATGCCAGAGAGAGAGAGAGAGACAGAGAGGAGAGAGAGAGAGAGAGAGAGAGAGAGAGAGTGCGCCTCCTGACATTCCCCTCCCCCATCCTGTTTGTCTGCATAATGACTACTAAACCAATAAAGAACAACTGATGATGAGGGTGGAACGGTTACCCATACTAGCTTAGAAGATTTTGATTTCTGTCTAGTTGACTCTTTTAAAAATTTTTCTCAAGTTTCTATAATAATACTAGTTTAATATTGATATGTGCTAATGGTTAGTAAAGAAGAAGTTTACCACTAGCTGAGGGTTGCCCTGAGAAAACAGCCTGACTTGACAAACTGATCTCACTTTCCTGGTGTGCCTGGGGCCACAGCAAGCCTCGCCCTGCCTGACTCTTGAATTGGCCCTTGTGGCCCATCATAATCAGAAGCATACAAGAAGAAGGGTCTGGAAATGTAATCAGCCTTGTCTAGCTGTTCAAAATTTACCCAGAATATTTCATTTTTACACATAATAGAATAAATGTGTGGTTCTTTCCTTAAATTTACAGGGGTAATGAATTGTCCCCAGAAGTGAACTGCTTGTATTTTCAACTGATCTTTTATTTCAGAACAGCTTTTAATTTACATAAAATGCTAAAATCATCACACAAATTTCCAGTATACCATATACCAGGTTTCCCTTATAACTGACAAGATGTCAGTTTTTTTGTCAGTATGATCACTTGTTATAATTTATGAATCCATATTTATATATCATTATTAAATAAGGTTGATATTATTTTGATCTCCTTTTATTCTTTTTATATTCAGAAACCCATTCAGAAGGCCAACCTGGTTGAAATGTCTTCTTGGGCTCCTTTTGGTGGTACATTTTAAAAAACTTTCCTTGTTTTTCATGACTTTGACAGTTTTGAAAAGTACTGTTCAAGTATTTTGTAGAATGTCCATCAATTGAGAGTTGTTGTATATTTTTCCTATGATTAGATGGGGGTTAGGTTCTTTCGTGTTGAAGATCACAGGGGAAAAGTGCCGTTTTCTTCAAATCATATTCAGATAATAATATCAACATAATCTACTACTAGCAGGCACATTTAAAAAATTTATATATATATATATATTTCACATAATTGTAATTTCTGGGGGTCACCCACTACCTACCCACCCTGGCTGCTCTAGCTGGTCTCCCCCCACTCCCAGTTGTGTACTTTCGTTTAGTTGTCCATATGTTAGTGAAACCATTTGGTTTCTGTCTTTTTCCATCTGACTTGTTTCTGTCAATATGATTTCTTCTAGGTACATCCACGTTACCATAAAATCATCAAATTTGTCATTTTTAATTGATGTGTAATATTCCATTGTAATATTCCATACCACCTGTTTTTCATCCAGTCATCTGTCTTGGGGCATTTGGGTTGTTTCCATGTCCTTGCAATTATAAATAGTGCTGCAGTAAACATCCGAGCACAGGTGTCCCTTTGTACAAGCATTGAGGTCTCCTTTGGGTAGATTTCCAGAAGAACAATTGCATGGTCAAATGGTAGTTCCATTTTCATTAGTTTGAGGGTCCTCCACACAGCTCTACATAGTGGCTGAACCAGTCTACATTTCCACCAGCAATGTAAGAGTGTTCCTTTCTCTCCTCAACCATGCCAGCACTTGTTGCCCGTTTTTTGGATGTGGGCCATTCTTACTGGTGTAAGGTGGTATCTTATTGTGGTTTTGATTTGTATTTCCCTGATTGCTAGTGACATTGAGCATTTTTTTTTCACGTGAATAACAGGCACATTCTTTTGTGTGTGTGTGTTTGTTTTTGAACAATTTTATTTATCATATACACCATAAAAACTGACATAGCCAGTTATTGATGGAGCCAGCATTCAAAACCCCTCTCAGCAGTCTTATGGCTTCAAATGAATGGTGTTATGATTAAATTGATGATGTTAAAAAACAAAAACAAAAAGTGGAGGGACTGGGGGGAAAATAAATTGGTGAAATTTCAATAGGTGACTATTAAGACATCTTTTTTTTAATTTTTAATTTTATTTTTGGATTTTTTACAATACATGATTGTATAGTTGCTGATTCCCATGGGAATACCTCACCACACCACATCTTCCCTGGTCACTTTGCCTCCTTTCTTTTTGTTGTTTGTCCATGTTTAATCCTTTAGTTTTTTCTCTTTTCTGGATCCATTTCCTCATCCTTGGTGAGGGTGCAATTTCCCGGGACTTGGTAGAGCGTGCTGTTTATCTTTCTTGTACTGCTTTTGCCTTCGTAGGCCGATTGGAGAACCTTTGACTTGTATGATTGTTTCTTGGTGGTTCTCGTCTCCGCAATTTCTGCAACATTTTGTTGCTCCTTCAGTCATGCTTAAGTCTTTGGCTTTGGGGGCATGGATCCCAGCTGTATGTGTTGGAAGAGCAGGTCCTCAAAGGGACAGCCATCAGCTGATGGTAGGTCTCCTCCGTTGGGGCTTTGCTGTGGGGCCACTGCCATTCGGCAAGCCTCTTTGTTTATTTTTTTTATTTAATTTTTTTTTTAAATTTGAGACTAGGTTTCGCTGTTTTTGCCAGTGGAACTGCAGGCTCCCGTTGCCCGGGGTACCACAGACTCAAGCAATCCCCAGCCTCAGCTTCCCAGGTAGCTGGGATTACAGGCGCACACGACCAAGCCCGGCTATTTTTTGGGACTAGATCTTCCTGTGTTGCCCTGAGCAGGACTCGAATTGCGATACCTAGCCCCAGCCGCTTCATAGGCTGAAGCTTACAGGCACTAGCCCCGTGCCGGGCTTTCGGCAAACCTCTTCACTTTAAGCACTGAGGTTATGCAGAACAGGCCCATTCTTGATGTTCACCTGAATCACCTAGCTCAGGGAGTGCTTGTCAGGTATCTTCACTGTAATGTCATGCTTTTTTTTTCGTAGAAAATCACTGCTTGCAACCAATATTTGAGAGTGGGGAGCTGTACACTACCTTCTGGAGGGGAAGTAATTCACATAAAAAATTACAAATTTCATTAATGAAATTTTTTTGCAGGAGTGATTTATCTATTTTCTACCTATTCAGTCAGTCACATAAATCAATATTAAATCATGATTATTTATTTTATGATATAAATAGGGTGTAATATTACTTTATTTTGTTGCTCAAATTTTCCAGTTTAACTCAATGGGAACTCTTTAACCTGTTCCTATATTCCTTTGGCAAGTTACACCACGGAGTGTGTGTTTGTCCTAAATATCTCGGTGGGGAAAGACAGCTGTACTCAGAAATGACTTTGAATGAATACTGTAAATAGGAAAATAATCATGAAGAGTGGTTGCAATAAAGAGAACACACCACTTATATGGTTCAGTTTTGTTTTGTAATAGAACTCAGATTGTAATGAAATTCTTATCTGGGTTTATAAAAATAGGAGAAGAGGCTGATGGAAGTCCTTTAAAATCTCTTGCTCAATTTTAAAGACTCCTGAACAGTGCAAGAACGCAAGAATGATTAAAGGAGAAGTGAATTAACAGGAATTTATGGATTGATCCAACAAATCTTTTGCTGATCTCTTGATTTTGATCACTTGAATGTTTCCTTAACATCAAACACAGTGGAGAATACCCTGAAGCTGAGGCAGAAGATGTTAGCAAACAAGGGGGAGGAATCTAGATTTTACTTCCAAGTCATTGCTTATGGCACCTGTTCTGGGGTGGTAATCCTGGGATTCAGTGTTAGAAGAGCATCTCTAAGCTCTCTAAGATGGTGGAAAAATGCATAGTGAAATGAGCAAATTAAATAGTAGACCTAAGACTGAAGGCAGCCAAAAAGGAGGAGGAAAGGCTTCCTGGAAGGGAAAGATAGCCATCAGACTTGAGATTGCTGATAACAGGAAACTTACTCAGAACTTGGGTTAAAGAATCTGGATTCAATTCCTGCTTTTTCCACCTGTGTCAGTGTCAGCAATTACTTAAACCTCCCAGTTCCTAGAATGACTAGGCTTTAGAAACATTTCCAAGTCATCTGGATCTCATATAACCTTGCCTTGACCAAAGCAAAAATATAAAGTTGTAATGAACATTATGACCTGAGCCTGTTCTAAAATATTACTTAGTGTTCTTAAAAAAAAATATATATATATATATATATTCTGAGAGAAAAATAAACATCAGTTCTTTTTGTCTCTTGATAACCTGTTTCACCTTTTTGCATTTCTCTTCCACCTATAAAATTGTTATGCTTTATTGAAAGTTATTAGGGCTTAGTTTTCTAATGTTGTTTTTAAATAATGATAGAGATAAAATGAGTGCATGTAAAATATTTTCTAAGGAAAATATCCTTATATTAGCTAAAGAATACAATGTACTTTCTAGCATTTTTTTCTTCATATGCAAAGTGCTCTTGAATTATAAGTAACAGATTCTGTGCTACAAGCTATATGCAATAAGGAATATAGTCTGTTCAAATTTATCTTCTAGGAGTAAGCAATTAAGAACACATGCCCTTATATTCTGATCTATTTTACCCCTAAATTCTAAAACTTAATAGACTGCATTATTTACAGCATGTCAGATGATATCTATTGATTATAATTCAAATCTGCTCTGAATAAAAAAAATGTCCATGAGAGGATGGCTGCTGTGTTAGGAGGACATATTGAGAGTGCAAGGTACTCCTTGAGTATTTTTTAAGACTTTTTATCTTGTCATCTTCATTCTCTACTCCTTTAAGTTTTAGTCTGATATCCATGACCCATGCTTTATCTTTCCTACCATTTACTTGCACATCAGGAATTTACAAGTTGGTCTTCCATTTAAATTTCTTGGTTTCTGTTACTCTTCTTGGGAACATGTGTCTTAGTCACCTTGCCTGGTTGTGATTTTTTTGCTCCATGTTCTGTATTGTTTGCCTTATGCTTTTGTTTTGTATCTCTGTATGTATTTATTTCAGATAAAGTTTTCATAGTTTAGGGAAAGTGCTTAGAATGTGGGTATTGAAAAAAGTGGTGAAGGGTCTGCTTGTGACTGATAAGTCTTCCATATGTTTTCTTCCTGAAAAAAATAAAAAGAACAAAAAGGAAAAATAAATCATCATATGAATAATAATTCTAGTGTCCTGGGTAAACACAGTACTTGTTAAAGATATTTCATTCCTGATATATTCTAGAGTAGTTTTGTGACTTTTAAACTTTCATGCTGTCAGTTTCTTTATCTTACAAATGAATTTATTATCTACCTGCTTCCTTTTTACAGTAACCTTGGGATAAACTGGCATAATGTTAGTAAAAGCCTATATGGAAGGCTTTTATCTCTTTCTGAGAGAGATAATCATGACATTTTAATAATAGTCTGTATAGGCATATAATCTGAATCTAATTCCAAGATAGAGTAAAATGGTATTATATAAGTTCTCTCAGCTCTTTTACAGCAGGGGGTCATGAGATGGTTTCCACTTTCTTAGACAATGCTATTAAGATTAAGGTATTGGGAATTTTATAAGATTTTACTTTTTCTAAATTTTTACTGGGTAGTATAAAATTTATTCTTCAATTCTTAAAGATATTTGTGGAGAATATATGGAGCACACCATATTGACTTGGAAAAAGAAAAGGGCATTTCTAGTTTCTATATTGTCAACTGGGTGACCTTTTAAATCTGAACTAAAACAAATTGGCAATGACAGCTTAGATTTTCACTGATCTCTCTTGGAAAACATTATTGCAAATTGTATTTTAGTAGAAGTGCTTTTTAAAAAATTAATGAATTATTCATGGAAAAAAATCACTTCATCTCAGAGTGCACCTGCTGGGAAGGTTTCACATTACCTATTAAAGTATATGCAAAAGTGCTGCAATTAAACCTTCAATATCAGATTCATTTTGCTTTGCTAATGCCTTATAATGCATCATAGGAATGGCAATGACAAACATGTATTTGTATTCATAGATCATTAAAAAAATAATTAGTATTTGAAAAAGCCACAGAAGAGATCATAGCAAGACTCACTGTGGTCTTTAGTCTGAGGTTAAAATGATAAGGGGCACATCTTTTTCTTTTGATTGATACTCTTATCCATCCCATTGTTAATCTTAATGTGTAGAATTAGTTCTTATCTCTGCACCAAGTTTTACAGCTCGGGCACTGATGATAGCCTACAGCAGCAATCACAGAAGACAGGCTCCCACATTTTCTATTCATGAGATGTCTAGTGAGCATCTTGTTAATGATCAAAAATATAGAGACAGGATCTCATGGCCAGGAGGTTAGAAATGGAACAATTTTATATTGAGGAACCTAGCATTCTCAAATAGTCTTTTAGTTTAAATATCAAAGTAGTTAAAATGAAGGTTAAATTTGACTCTAAAATATATTCCTACAAAAAAATTCGTATCCCTAGTGTTCTATTTTGCAGTGGGCATATGCAGGGACTCAAAATTTTGCATGGTTTTTTTTGTCTGTTTGGCTTATGTAGCAATATAATTTCTCTGGTACCTCTCCATATAATACTTGTTTTTTTTTTTTTTTTTTTTTTTTTTTTTTTTTTTTTTTTTTTTTTTTTTTTTACATATGGGCTTCTGCTTTATTTGCTGTATACTCATTTGTTCATTATTTCATTCATTCATTTTTAATTATTCCTTCATTTATCAAACAAGTTATTATTGTGCACAAATTTACTTTCGTTATTGTGCTAGGTTCTAGTGATGCAGAGATGAAAGAGGGTCTCTGCTCTTAAAACGTTTAAGATTAGTACAAGAGATAGACATATAAATGATAACTTACTTCGAGTTGGGTACATGCTTTAGTTGATGTATGCTCAAAGTGCTTTGCAACTTAAAAGTCAGCCATCTAGCACCTTCAATTATTGGAAGAATGCCAGAAAAAGACTTTGCAGAAAGTTTCACTTGATATCTTAAAAGGTGAGAATAAGGTACATGATGGGTAGAGGGTGTTCGAAGGAGAAATAACAATATACATAGAGGCAAGAAACATGTCATATTCATGAAACTGTGGGTAAGGTGTGGTAGAAGATATGATTAGAAGTCAGATCAAGTATTATTTGGTACTATTGAACTCTCATTAAGATAGTGACAGTCATTGGGTCAGCCATTTAAACTGGCAAACTATGATCAGAATTGCAGCCTTAAAGTTCATTCTAAAACAAGTGGGAGATTAGTTAGGCAAGGGGTAACTGAGGGTAGGGAAATTGCTGTTATCAAAATTGGTCATGATCACAGCGCAAATATAGCAAAATCAGAAAAAGCTGGGGTAAAGAGAAGGGGCAAATATGAAACCGATAAAAGAGTAGCTAGAGTAGAACTAATAGGACATGGCTGCCAATCAGGTTTGTGGAATAAAAGATCTGGGAATAACAAACTTGGTAAGGACTTTTCCTCCAAGATGGGATCTATTTAAGGAGGAGTAGAAAGCACCTTAATCATGTCCAGTTTTGGTCAAGAAGTTGCATTATATAATGAAATATGTTAACCTATCAGCGGATTAAAAAATGGAAAAAAAAAACACGTTGTATTATGAGTAGACATGGATTTACTTTTAGTTCTTGAAAAAGCTGAAGTAGTAAGCTATAGGTCTCTTAAATGTTCTGAAACCCAGTTAACTTTTCAGATGCAAAAAAAAAAAAAAAAAAAGAGAGAGAGAGGTTAGTCTACTGGTTCTCTAGAAATATTTCAACACTAGAATCTTAATAAGGAAATGTTCCTTATCAACAGTTTCAATTGAATATGTCTTTACTCCTAAATAACTATTTATAAATATGCCCCACAATAATTTTTATGAATTAAGAGGAAAGAGCAAAAGAGTATATGGCTTTCTTTTGGTCATTTTTTGTTGCATTGGTTTTTAAGCCAATTTTTAAATTTGTCAATTCAAGATGGAAAAGGATGATGCTTTTATTTTTATCCCTTAAGAATATAATGTTATAATACTGATTAATTTTATCAAATTTTAATTAAGCAATATTAAAATCTAGATATAACAAGTAAGCAAATTTCTTACTATAATGCTAAAGGAAAAATTTAAATATCTTTAAGTATAGATTTATAGTAAATCAGCTAAAGTATTAGTATAGGAAGTAGAAAGACATATTTATTTATTTATTTTTAAAAAATTTATTTATATATAAATTTCACATCATTGTAATCCAAGGGATTTAAGCCCCCCTCCCCTTTATTCGCCCCCTTTCCCTCCTGCCCAAAGTTGTGTGCTTCAGTTTGGTGCTTAGTTTGTTTTGACTTTTCCTCAAAGCTTTTGTTTATTTTTTCACTATATCCCATATATTAGTGAAACCATTTGGTTACTGCCTTTTTTCTTTTTGACTTGTTTCTGCTAATATGATTTCCTCTAAGTACATCCATGTTGTCATAAAATCATCACATTTTTCATTTTTAATTGATGAATAATATTCCATCGTGTATATATACCACATTCTTTTCATGCAGTCATCTGTTTTGGGGCATTTAGGTTGCTTCCATGTCCTTGAAATTATAAATAGTGCTGTAGTAAACATCCGAGCACAGGTGTCCCTCTGTACCCACACTGAGTTCTCTTTTGGGTACATTCCCAAGAGGGCAATTGCTGGGTCAAATGACAGTTCCATTTTCATTTATTTTAGTGTTCTCCACACAGCTTTCCATAGTGGTTGGACCAGTTTCCATTCCCACCAGCAGTGTAGGAGTGTTCCAGAAAGACATATTTAAATGCATATATTTTATCATCAACTATTACTTTTTGTTCACTAGTGCTTTCATATTCATTTTCTTTGAGTTCTTGTTTATTTTCTTATTGAGGTTACAATGACTAACAACATAGTATTATTACATAGTGTTATTTAGAGATAAAGGTTCATACCTCTTCAGATATATGATACAACATCACTGCTATCACCAAGACATTCATAATCCCCTGCTTTAGTCTATTAGGCTAATAACTCTCTAATAACTTCAATTTTGCAGACAGATTTCTAGAATTTATTTTGGTTTAGATTAATTTGTTTTATTTCATTTTATTACACATATGAGTAAAATGATCCCATATTTTTCTCCTTCTGACTTTTTCTACTTAGCATAATTCTCTCCATTTTGTTGCAAATGGCAAAATTTCATTTCATTTCTTTTTTTCATTTTTTTTCATTTCATTTCTTTTTTTTAGCTGAGTAGCATTCTGTTATGCCTATATCCTATAATTTCTTGATCCACTTCTTTGTCCTTGGGAACTTAGATTGGTTTTATGACTAGCTTATATAAATTGTTTTGCTATTAATTGAATATGGGTGTGCATAAATGAAACACACCAAAAAGACAATCCAAAAATCAAGGAAATCTATGTGAGTTTTTTGAAAAAATATGCAAAAACAAACAAATCCTTAGTTAGACTTTCTAAGATTAAAAAAGGAGAAAACTCTAATGAAATGGAAATAAATGATAAATTCATAGCAATATAGAAGATCATGAAAGATTACTATGAATATTTTTATACCCATAAATTGAATAATCTTACAGATATGGACAAATTCTTAGAAACATTAAATATTCTAGGATTGAATCAAGAAGAAATAGAAAACCTAAACAGACAAATTACAAGTAATTGAAAGAGTAATCAGTAATCAAAAACAGTAATCAAAATTCTCTCCAAAACCAAGAACTAAGAAACAGATGGTTTCACTAGTGAGTTCTACCAAACTTCAAAGATAAACTAATACCTGTGCTTTTAAAACTCTTATAAAAAATTGAGGAAGAAATAATACTTCCAAACACATTTTATATAGCCAGGATTATTTTGATACAAAAATCAGACAAGGGTATGGCAACAAAGAAAACTACTGGCCAATATTTCTGATGGGCAAACATGTAAAATTCCTCAACGAAATCTTAGTAAAACAGTTTGACAATTCATTAAAAGGATCCTATGCTATGATCAAGTGGAATTTATTCAAAGGATGCAAGAATGGTTCAATTCTTGCAAATCAATCATTATAATTTACTGCATGAACAAAATAAAGAGCAACAATCATATGATTATGTAAATAGATATAGAGAAAACATTGGAAACCTGAACTTCTACTTGTGATACAAATGCTCCAAAATGAGAATAGTAGAACATGATTCACCATAATAAAGGTCATGTATGGCAAACTCATAGTTCACATCCTTTGCAGTGGTGAAGAACTAAAAGATTTTCTTAAAATCAGGTGAAACAGAAGATTGTCCACTTTCATTACTACTATTCTTCATAGTATTGAAAGACCTAGATGGAGAAATTAGGCAAGAGAAAGATATAAAAGGCATCCAAAGTGGGAAAGAGGAAATAAATATATCATTTTTTACAGATGACATGATAATATAGATAAAAAATCCTGAAGATGCTCCTAAAAGATTTTGGAATAGTATAGCGAAGAGGCAGGTGACAAAATCAATAAATAAAGATCAATTGTATTCCTATACACAAGCAATGAACTGGAAGAGAAAGATCAAGAGAACAATTCCATTTATATTCACATTGAAAATAATTAAATACCTGTGAATAAACTTAGCAAAGGAGGTGGGAAACCTGTACATGAAAATTATATATTTTGAAATGAATTAATGACTGAGAGAAACAGGAAGATGCTCCCTGTTCAATGATTGGAATAATTAACATTGTTAAAATGGTCATCTTACCTAAAGTAATATGCAATTTCAATACAATTGATATTAAAGACTCAATGACATTCTTCAAGAAAATAGAACAAACATTACTGAAATTCACATCAAACCATGAAAGACCCAGAATAACCAAAGTAATTGAGACAAGAGAAAAAAGCAAAATAATAATAATAATAATAATAATAATAATAATAATAGAGCATCACACTTCAAACTATACTGCAAATCCATTGTAATCAAAACAATATGTTATTGGAATAAATATGAATACAAAGATCCCCAACAGAATATAATTGAGAACCTAGAAATATAACCACGTATATGTGGGCAACTAAATTATGATAAAAGAGCTAAACATATAGAATAAAGAAAGATGTCTTTAACAAAGGGGAAACTAGAAAGACATGCAAAAGAAAAAAAAACTAGATCACTATGTCATAACATATAAAAATGAACTGAAAATGGATTAAAGACTTGGATGTATGAATGGAAATCATGAAATGTATAGAAGAAAATTGAGACAAAACATTCATTGACACTGACTTTACTGATGTCTTTGGAGACTCAAATTTAATAGAAAGGTAAGTAAACAAAAAAAATAACAAATGAGACTATGTCAAAATAAAGAACTTCTGTACAGCGAAGGAAACTGCCATTTAAACAAAAGGATATCCTATTCAATGAAGGAAAATATTTCCACATTCTAAATCTGATAAGGGTCTAATATCCAAGATCAATACAGAACTTGTATGATTTCACAAAAAAGAAAATAAATTCCCTAATAAAATAATGGGACCCATTGCTTAAAAAATATCTTTCAGAAGTTCCTGTGAGAATGGCATAAAAAAAAAAACCAAAAAACCAAAACCAAAACCAAAACCAAAAAATCTAACCCAAAACAGGTGTTGGCAGGGATGTGGAATAGAAGGAACCCTTGTACACTCTTGGTGGGAATGTAGACTGAACCAGCCCCTGTTGGCAAACGTTATGGAGATTTCTCAAAACATTAGAAATATATCTAGCATATAATACAGAAAAAGAATCCCACTCTTAGTTGTCTACCTGAAGAATGAAAAAAAAATTTGATTATCTCCCTTAAAATTTTTTTATTGATTGCACATATATATCAGTCTCTCTCTCTCTATGTGTATAGATTATACACAACATCATTGTCTGCCCGGAGGTTCTCCCAACACTTATCATTCATGAACAATCTCAGTCTTTTGTGCCCTCCTTCTCCCCCGTTTTCTCCCTCCTCCCCCTCTCTTGCTCTATGTTTCAGTTCTATATTTTTGGCAGTTTTATGTTTTTCTTGCCCGTTAGTTTGTTTGTTTTTCTTAACTCCCTCATATAAGTAAGACCATTCCTTATTTCTCTTTTTCTTTATGGTTTATTTCCTCTAAAATGATTCCCTCGAGCTCCATCCATGTTGCTGCAAATGACATAAGGTTGTCTTTTTGATTGATGCATAATATTCCATTGCATAAATATACCACATCTTTTTCATCAGAGTTGGTATTTGGGTTGTTTCTGTATCTTAGCAATTGTAAATAGTGCTGCAATAAATATGCACGATTATCCCCCTTTTTGATATCCAGACCCACTCATATTCTGGTGTAACGCACTACAGTTGCTTTATGCTTTTACCAGACCACGTTTTCCTTTAAGGTAGCATCTTTATCGTCTTTCTTCCCTATTTTCCTATAACATAACATATTCTTCTGGCATACATTAAGTGTTCAGCAATAGCAGCCAAATAAGTGAATGAATGGATCTTCCCAGGAAGACTTGGTGTATATCTTCTCAGTACTTTTTTTGGTAAAGAAAGACTATTTAGTAATCCTAGTAAGGCTACTCAGGGTGATTGTGAAACAATGAGACCAATAGCACTATTTTTTTATTGATCACATTTAGCTCTTTCTGTTCCCTAGATGATAAACAACTTTCATTTTGATAGTAACTTTCTTAGACGAGAGAGGGAATCAAAGTAATTTGATTAAACATTTATATTTTTAAAACAGATATTATTACTGATCTTTTACATAATAGTATTCACAAAGGCAGTTTTTCTTTTATTTCTATGATTCAAAATAAATTATAAGCATAGACGTTATCAAAATCATTTTAGGTTGATATTATCTTCCACTTCTTTGCCACTGAAGGTTTCAATATTGTAATTTAAGGTCAAGATTTGGTTCCATAAAGGCCCATCAATAAAATAATAGAAATATTTGCTGAATCTAATAATGATCGGTACTTGCCTTCTTTTTATTCTGTTTCCATTCTGCTAATAAAGATCCTTATTAACACTCACCCCATCCATCTCAATTGCTTCCACACTGAATCGGTTGCTTCCTGTCTCTTCCACACAAAACCTGTCTTTTCTCCTGACTTCAGAGTGATCAGATCTTAGACAAGATTCAGCATGTAGTATTCTTGTTCAAAATCACTCCTCTTTATCCTGGTGTTTATAAAGACTTACTCCTTAGCCTTATATACAAAGTAAACCAGATCTAGACTGGGATCTAGACTAACATATTTTTATAGCCTTTTTTAGAATATATAATAAAAATCAGTAAAATTAGAATTCTGAGTCATCCAAGCATATGCAACACTTCACTCATGGTAGCCTCCTTTATATTAGTAGTGATTTCCTTTTTCCTACTCTGTTAAATTGAAATTTCCAATTTAATGCCATATGCCTAGAAAATATTTTTTGACTGATTGACTAATTCTTTTAATAAGCTTCTCTTTCATTCCTTCAGCAAACTGTATATTCTCCTCATTGGTATTTTCAGATACTGTAGCATAATCTTTCTGTTAAAGTACTATTTATTACACACATTTATCTCCTATTTGGGTTTTGGGCTCCCTGGGAACTAACTTCTGCTTGGATTACATTTGGTTGCACAAAGGCATTAAGAGATGATATGTGCATATGGTTCCTAGTGTGAAGGCAAGGCCTTTTGGGATACCTTTCATGTTTCAGATCTCAAGTTTGAAAACTTTTCTCATGGAGGTATGACTCAGTCAATTTACACTACCTGAACTTAGTAGAGAAGGTTTTGCAAGTTGCAGGGCTAACTTATCATTTTTTTATTTAAAAAATCATTATATTTTATTGAGGTAGCATTGTTTCATAACACTGCTTATGTTAGGGCTATAGATTCGCCTCTCCTCAAAGGTATGTTGCTGCACTATACCCATATAAAAACACCCATATCCTCCATTGTCCACCATTATGCTCCTTATTTTCTGCCTTCCCTTAACTCTCCCCTCTGATAGTTTCAATTCTGAAGTAGATTTCTGGTTTAATGCCATCTGTTCCTTTGATTTGTTTCTCTGTATGAATGAAAATATCTGGTATTTGTCTTTCCTTCTGACTTATTTTGCTTAGCATAATCCTCTCAGTTCCATTCATTTTGTTACAAATGGTAAGACTGAATATTATTTTTTATAGCTGAGGAGTATCCCATTGTGTATATATACCACATCTTCTTGATCTACTCATGTTTTTGGACACTTAGATAATTTTTTCTGTAATTTGGTTGTGAACTGGACTAAGCTAACATTAATTTTATGTCTTATATATGGCATATCACCTTCTAGACATGAAGGAATTTGGAAAACACAGTCAGTAACCTGAAGGATGTTCTGGTTTTGTTTGGGGATAGTTTTGTTTGGGGGTGGTTTGGGGGATATTTCATTCAACATAGGGGAAATTTTGAAGAAGTGATTTATTCTGGTATAGAAAGCATAAGTATCTTGTGACTGAATAGTCTTTTGCATATATATGTGTGTGTCTGTGAACATGTATGTAGTCAATAACTTTTCTATTTTTAAATAAGATAAACATTATCTTGTATATTTTATAGTAAGATTAGCAGCTGTTTAACACTTTTTCATTTAGTCAATTGAATTAAATTGGAGTTAAAAGGCAATTTTGTTATGATGATTGAATCCTGGAGATAGTCTGGGATTCTGACTAGAGATCTGGGATCCTTGTGGTATTATATGCAAACATGTTTTCAGGGAATCTTTAAAGGCGATGACTAAATCCATCTATTTCATATTGGTGTTTCTTTGAAAATTGAGAAATTTTTACATTTTCTAACTTTTAACTGTACCCTTTGTAAGGTTTTTAGAGCATGGTCAGCTTTATATACTCCCAGGGCCCATGGTCTGCGGTATGATTTATATACCATGGCTTACATACCATAGATACTGAAGAATTCATACATAAAATATTGCTAATTGGTTTATGTTCTGAAAAAAATAAATAATTGCCTACAGATAAAAAAAAAGTATAAAAATATGCCCTTGAATTTGAATGAACTTTCTATGGTTTTTTTCAGAGGAGAAAGAATTCTAGGGTAGACCCAGGAATTGCTTTGAGCACATTCCTTTCTGCCATACATGTCACAAATTTCTTTTGAAATTCAGCGCAAAACTCTTGGCTATTGGAAAGATTTCCTTAGCCTTTCTTTACTAAATCAACATGGTTTGTGTACCTTGATTTGTAAAACTCTCATTGTATGTACATAATTCATGTTATTTTGGTCTTTTTTAGGCTCTGGTAAAGGCTATCTGAAGCCGATGTGGAAGACAATCTTTCTCTCTTGTGACTTTAAGATATATAAGCATTGATGATTGCCTGAGAGTAGTTAAAATATAATAAATCTTACTTTTGTTTTACTTATAACTTAAGGAGGAATATCAGTAGTAAGTCATAAAATAAAATAGACCAAACTCCTATAGGTGTATAATGATGTATCCACATTTAAATGCATGACTAATGAAATAAAAGCAAACAAAAACCTTACCTTTCCATCTGCTAAAATCAAACAACATTCACATATAGTGAAACAAAAACATCCTGTCTAGTTTGACAGATGTCACAGCTGTACATTGATACATTCGGAATGGACAGCATTTCTGAAGTTGAGGCTCCTAATAGAAAAAGCCCTTCTCTCTTTAACAGGAAACCACAGGATGTAGTTCTGAAGGGCTCCGAATTGTCGTGACAGGGCCTA
Organism: Uropsilus gracilis; assembly: GCA_004024945.1. NCBI lineage: Eukaryota > Metazoa > Chordata > Mammalia > Eulipotyphla > Talpidae > Uropsilus > Uropsilus gracilis. The sequence goes on along the minus strand of PVHY01011006.1, from coordinate 12,344 downwards.
GAACAACAGATGGTCCCTCAGGCAGACTAATCCTATGTTATTTAATACCAAAAGCAAAGCTGTCAACTGTTTCAGGAAAAGCATAGAGTCCGGAACTGAAGAATTGATGAGTAAACATGAAAGAAATTGATTTTGAAATATTTAGTTTGAAATGTACTTTAATTTTTCAGTCTAAACACACATTGTTACTGATTTGAAATTCTAAACCACTGTTTGGATTTTAAAAATAAGTGCTTTTGAAATTGCTGGGAAGAAAACTCTCTCAGGAGAGCTTTTACTAACAATTGTTCAATGAATCATAAAAAAAGAGAGAATTTTAACACATTAGTTTGAAGTTATTGTTTGAGTGTTAGCGTGTTTTGAACAATAGGTCAGAAGAAGCAAACTTTTTAGCAGTTTAATAAATGCATTTTGAATCCATGGCGTTTTCACTGGATTTAACATATAGTGGGCTCATCGTGGACCTTCTCTTAGGGCATTTAATTGTTTATTTAAGAGGAGACTCTCATTATTAATGTTCTGTTGAGATTCCACTATGTAATATTTTTGTGCTTTATAAAAAGATGTTTTTCATTAAAATCTATTTTTAAAATATTAAAGTACTCACAATATTTAAAATAACATGCATCTATATTCTTGGTAGGAAATAGAAATAATGCAATATTTGTAATACAAGGAAATTAACTTATAATCCTACTTGCAGAAATCTTTACTACTATCATATCCTTTCCTTTCAATATCTGTAATAAGTGTGTTTGCAGATATCTTTTTTCTCCTCACTGAAACATAACAGTGTTGGAAACACTGTTTTGAATTTTGTACATCAAAAGTTTTAAGCAAGTTAAACTGAAAGGTAGAATGCAATGTGTGACCAAAACAAACAAATTAGATTGATAATACTTTCTAAAGTTATGCTTTGAGGATGAGAAATAAGGAGATTATTTTTGGAACTATTTTTTTTTTCAGTGTAATAAGAACATTCCTCATGAAGTTAGTGAAACATTGATCATAAAAAAGAATTTGATGACAATTTTTGAAAAGTAATTTGCTCAAATAAAGTTATATGCCCTTTATGTGTGAAACATAGTATGTAACACCTAAGTTCCTATTCTGTGTGCTAGGTTTTGGGAAAAGCTATGTTCTGAGACTTTAGCAGCTAATAAGCTAATGAGGTAGATGGAAAGGAAAAAGCAGTTTTGCAAGAATACTAAGCACAGAATGATGGGAACACTGGACATTCAAGTCAGTGAAGGTAAGTAAGTGCGGGCTCCTATAGGTTAAATGTTTTGAGTATTTGTAACACCTCTGTAGAAACAGTTTAGCATCTTTAAGATTGCTTTCCTACTTACAAGCTTTATGTCCTTGGTGAACTCTCTTAGTTGCAACTTTTCTCATCTATAAAGTGGGGATAGTGATGGTACTTCTATCCTAGGATTATTGTGAAGAATAAATAAATCAATATATTTAAATTTTTAGAATATGCAACATGCACATGAAAAAATATTCACGATTTCAGTTTAAGGCAGCAGAGTTCATATGTCTGTTGCTTAAGAAGATCTCAGATGGCTATATAAAGTTTTGGGATCAACCACATTTATATGCCTGATGAAAATATGGATGTGATAGAAATTGATCATATGTAGTGTCTAGATAAGAAGAGTGGGAAGGTCTGAGCTAAAAGAAGCACACGTATATAAAGGTATGGTTGAGGAAGATGGGCTCTAGAACAACTGTTGAAGAATGACCTGAAAGGAAAGATGAAAAAATAAGTAATTTTTTCATATTCATAAAATGAAAATGAAAATCAAGAAAGAAGATAATTTTGAGCAGTAGTTACTAATATTAAGTGTGGCAGAGGTATCAAGTTGTGTGTGAACAAAAACATGCCAATTTAATTTGGAAACTAGGAAAAAATTAACAAGCAATGTCATTTGACTTGGGTTGGAGGCATGGTGTGAGAATGGAAAAAATATGTAGAATGCAATGAAAATCTTGACTAAAGAAAGTAAGAGAAATAAAATAATTAGAAATAAAAAAAAAATTCCAAGATGGTAGATACTTAAGAATGAGGTAAGGAGCAAAGAAATAGAATATGGAGAAGAAAGTATGAAATTCAGAATCTGTAAAGAAGAGGGCAAAAAATATGAGTCTTGAGCAAAGAAGGTAGATTGAAATATAGCTAAAGGTAAATAGATAGCAGCAAAAAAATATTTATTTATTTACTTATTTTTAAATTGATTGCACATGTATATACTTATTGCACCGTTGCATGCCTTGAGGTTCTCCTACCACCTTATACCCCAAATCATCATCTTACTTTCTTGTGCTCATCAATCCCCTGCTTTTACCTTCTCCCTTCCCTTGTTTTATATTTTAGTTGTGCTGTCATTTTGTTAATATTAACTTCTCTTTTGTTCACTATATTTTTGTTTTCCCTGTATCCCAGATATAAGTAATACTATCTGGTATTTCTCTTTTTCTGGCTTATTTCCAATCACATTATTCCTTCTATCTCCATCCATGTTGCCACAAACACATCAAGTTTATCTTTTTAAATTGCTGATTAATATTCCATTGTGTGAATATACCACAACGTTTGGGTCTGTTCATTTGTTTTGGGGCATTTGGTTTTTTGAAAATATGCTGCAAAAAGCATAGGAGTGCAGGTTTCCCTTTGAAATGGTGTTTTGTTATCCTTTGGGTAGATTCCCAAAAGTGGAATTGCTGAGTCAAATGGTAGTTCCATTTTCAGTAGTTTGAGGGTCCTCCACACAACTTTCCATAGTGGCTGGACCAGCACCAGTGGTATAAAAGTACTCTTTTTTCCCTCCACTCCATGTCAGCATTTGTTGTTGCCTATTTTTTTTTTTTTTGATATGGGCTATTCTTATTGGTGTAAGGTGGTATCTCATTGTGGTTTTGATTTACATTTCCCTAATTATAAGTGATCTTGAGTATTTTTCATATGCCTGTTGGCTATTTGTATCTCTTCTTTGGAGAAGTGTCTTTTTAGCTCCTTTCTTTAGTTTTGGATTGAACTTTTCACTTTGTTTTTGTTAAGTTGTATAAGTTTTTTGTGCAACTTTGATATTCAGACCTTTGTCATTTTGAGCGGAATTCAAAAAATTTTCCCATTCAGTTGGGTGTCTCTTTGTTTTGGTTATTGTCTTTTTTGCTGTACAAAAGCTTTCTAACTCAATGTAGTCCCAACTGTTGATGTTTTTCTTGTATAGATGTGTCCTGGAAGACATTTGTGTGGTATAGATCATGGAGTGTTTAGCCTTTGTTTTCTTCTATATATTTTATGCTTTCAGATCTTACATCCAAATCTTTTATCCATTTTGAGTTGGTTTTTGCATATGGTATGAAGGAGTAGTCTAGTTTCATTCTTTTGTATGTAGTAGTCCAGCTTTCCTAGCACCATTTATTGAATAGATTATACACAAAAGACATTTTTGAAATAAATGGTAAGGTAATAAGTGGCAAGACCTTGAAGATGAGGCTTAAATACTTTCATAAATATTTTTGTCTCAGGTATATCAGACAGGGGTCTGAAGAGTTATGGTTATAAAATTTGTTCTCTCTTAGTGGATGATCCAGATGACTTTGGAGAGCCTGAAGTTGCATTGAAATAGATTGACTGGGTTGTGTGATTGTGTGATTTTATGCTGCAGTACCCAAAAGTCTGATTCTAAGTTTAGATTGGAATGAAAGGTAGGAATAGGAAACCATGTGTCATGGGCTACGTGTTTCTCAGGAGAGAAAATGAAATAAAATGATAGCCTGAAAAAATAAAGCAAGGGGTTGGAAAACCTTGATTTTGTAGAATGACATGTAATAAGAATAGGGCAGTGAAAGACTGAAATAAGAGGATATCTTGGGCAAAAATATGTTTCCAGAAACAGCACTGTTCTGAGTGCTAATGTGGTTGAGGACTGCTGAAGAGGAGTAATAAAGTCAAAGTTTCATAAATTGACGTGAGCTTTAATTTCTAATCTAATTTCAACCCCATGAACATTAAAGAGGATTCATTTGCAAAACTGTGCTCTACATTAGGTTTTTATATTTCCAATTAATAGTGTGCTTCTTTTCAAGGAAAGGAGGATGGATTCACAAAATAGCTCTCCTTAGGGGAAGTATAGTATGATAGTGTTACTTCTACATTCTGTGTTTTTAGTGCCCCATCCAATAGCTGCCCATAAAAGGAACTTAATTAGCATTTGTCATGATAAACAAATTAGTAAAATAAAGACTAGAACCAAAACTGATTAATATGAACTCATGACCTTGTAAGAATTCTCCCTCTTAAAAGATTTAAATATGCTGCTTACATTCCCTTTTGGTTTGTTATCAAGGCTGGGAATACAGTGACTTCACAAGTCATTTGCAATTATAAAATATTATTTTACATTTAAGCTAAAATTTTGAAAAGTGTTAGACTTAAAACTGTCAACAATGATTTTGTGTTAAAATGATGTAAAAAGGAAATTACCTATAATCCTGTGTGTGTTTGAATTATAGCACTATCTTCTAAAATACACAGATGTGTCATACAAGTGTCCCATCCCACTCCAAAGCAATAAACACTCTCATAATGTTTGACATCACTGCCTCAAATCCAAACATAAGTATTCAGGAGTGTGGAATAATTAAAACAGTATTTATAAAAGTTTGCAAATGTTGCACCCAATTGCTTATTTTATTCAAGACAGAATTTACAAATGCGGAATACAAATGAGACGGAAGAATTTTATGAATGTTTTAGGATGTACCACAGCTTGCTTATTGATTAGAGTGCTCTCTCTCTCCCTCCTTCCATCCCATTCTTCTTTCCCTTCCTTTTTTCTGCTTTAGAAAGATTTATTCTTCCCATGCTATCCATCCATCCATCCATCCATCCATCCATCCATCCATCCATCCATCCATCCATCCATCCATCCATCCATCTATCTATCATCTATCTATCTACCTATCCATTTATCTATATTTAAATTTGCCAGAATGCTGATGGATAAATCCTGAATTTTGAATACTACCAGGAATAATTATGCTTTTTATTTTCTATTGAAAGATGAAAAAAATTTACCTTATCTATATATTTTTAAACATCTAGAATTTTTCTTTAATATTCTATGTTAGGGATTTTTGCATGGTCAGAAACTATTATTATTATTGTTTAATATTAATTTTTTATTTTTCTTCTTGTTTACATACAAAGGTATTTGTAAGTATGATCTTCCCAGCTTTCCTTCTTCTGGTCTCCCCTCCAGTCATTCCAGTTCTTTTCTCATTGTTGGATGTTGGTTGGTGATTGTCACGTTGTTCTCAATGATTTCTTTTTTTCTGGAGCAGTGTCCTCCTGGGTGGCGTTCCATGTTCCTAGGGGACTGCAGACCAGGCTAACAGATCTCCAAGGATAACACTGGGGCAGGTGGCCCTTCTGAGCGTGTCAGAAAGCCTCCTATTGGTCTGGTGTTGAGAGTGGTTCTCCCAGCTTCTTTGTTGTGGAATTTCCTATGGTGGAGAAGACAGTCTCTTTTTCTCAGGACCCTTATGGTCTCTGGGTTCAGTGTCTCCTTGTTCTTATTGACTGTCTCTTCCATTCATCCCGAAGCTTGTGCCATGATGATACTTGTTGGCCTTGTAGCTCTGGCATCTGGCTTTGGGAGACCATTTCCCAGCCATTGGCCACAGTAGAGATCCCTGATGGGGGCAGACCTCAGCAAGTGGGTGGTCTGGCTCAGCACTTCTCTTATGGTTTGCCATTTTTCATGGGTCACTGCCACATTTTTTGTGGCTTTCCTCCCTCAATGGGTTTGGGGGATTCCTTCCTCATGCTGAGCGTGTCTCTGGATGGGGAGTTTAGTTTCAGCACCAGGAATGTTGTTGGTGTTGCTTGATGGCATATCCTCAATCTCCTCTTACCAAGTCTTGTGTCTCAAAATTCCAATCATACTCTTTTTGGGCAGATGATGGGTTGTTCAAGGCCTTTATTTCTCTATCTCCTCCAGTACATCAGGATTGCTGCTTTTCTTATTCAAAATGAGGAATGACTGAGGTGAGAATGAACCAGGGGGGACTCCCCCCTGCCAGATGGGGGTCACTGAGTCACTCCAGTGTAACCTGAAAGGGGATCCAGACTTCCCCAGCTCCCTGGCCTCACAAGCCATGAGGGAGAGTGCAGAGGCACTGGTTGCTTTAGTTTCAGGCTGAAGCAGGTGTGGCCTCCACACTCCTGGACACAAAAAAGAGAGAAATTATTTTTTAAAAAGAGAAATCTGGGTAAATATCTCCATTGAGGTTTGTGAGGAGACAGTATAAATTATGTACACGTATGCTTAAGAATAAATATTGAATGAAGACAATTGATGACTCTACCTTCAGTTGTTCTCTAAAGAGTTAAAAAGCCGTTCATGTAAACCTTTGCCTAGAAATTATCAAGGACCATAATAATCACCTCTTATATTATTTTATTTTTTTAGATCATATTTTTTCAAATTCAGGTAACATTGGTTTAAAACACTGTATTTGGCTTGGAGATATAGGTTCACAGATTTTCTGATATGTGTTACCATGCCACACTCATCACCAAAGCACAAATAATACTCTATCATAGCCCCCATTTGCATTATTTTAAATAAAAAATGAACTGATACTTGTATTCTAATGAGTTTTTGAACAGAATAGTAAATGTTCTTTTATCTTATTGGGATGATTTTCCATTACTTCCAAGCCTATCAACTCTGATAATGTTTATAGAACATTTTACTTAATGGGAGAAAATACTATACATACTTGAATGATATCTTTTCCCCCTTTGGGGGATTGATCAGCAGGACTGCTCTAACATTTGCCTATGGGGGGGGGATATCATAAGGCAGTAATTGATGCTTTCACTGTAGGCAGTAACATTCTTAATTTAATGTTTTATATTTCTCCTGCTTCCAAAAAGGTTGGAAAGAAATTGTAAAATTTGGAGAAGTTAAAAACATCATTCAAATATACAGTGACCAGGCTTTTTATTGCAAATTAACAAAATACATTTCAAAGTTTTGTTATTTATTAAAGTCAGTTTTTATACGTGAACTCAGCAAAGGTGTATATTCATCTACATGTTTAATATCTTTTTTAAGAATAAAATTTTAATTTAAAAATATTGTTGATGTTGATGATCCATTAGTATTTCTAGTAATGACATGTTTTGCCATTTTTGGAATTTTATAATACAAATTTAGTATTTTTCTTGCTAGTTTGACACTATCATTTTTTTTTTACAAAAAGTACAAAAAGTAATGCATTGTTTTGGCTAGTTATTTCCAAAGTTATAAATTTATAAATAACTGAAGTTTTTGCTTATATTTTAGAAATCTGGATTAAATGCAATATTTCTTTTTATAATTAGATACAGAAATGGTAAAAAAAAGTCCATTTTAATCAACAATTTGACACTAAAATTAAATATGAACAGATGCTATACTAGCGCTGGAAAAGTCAGATTCGTTCTTCTGAGATCCTTTTATTAAGCATTGGGATTTTCTTAAAAAAAAAATACCTGGTTCAATACCTTTACTGAATCTCCTTAATCCCTGGCTCTCAGATTTTGTAACTTAAATTCTCTCAATATCAGATTTTTCCCTCTGCAGACTTGTCACAATAGGCATCTCTAAGTGCCGTGAACATGAACTAAAGTAGAGTTGTTCCAGCCTTGATATATAGGGGTTGGTAGTAATGCAGCTGGAGAGTCAGATCTGGAAACATCGCTCCCTGCAGATGGCACATCGCGCCCCTGGGTTCCTGGGATTCTAGACTGAGGCTTTCTGAGCCATTGTCACAATGCTCAGTCGAGTACTCTCCAACAAGCTGCCAACTGCTAGTGACTGTATTTCTGCTCCTAAGAGGTTTTTCTCCAAAAACGCAAAACTCCCCTCCATCTGAAGCCAGCAGAAAGCCCTGGGGAATGAACACCACCGGCTGCAGCCCTTACGCACCGAGGATGGGCATCTGTGCGTCTCCCCTATCCTTTGAGACAACGCGTGAGGCTAGTTGCCCCCGTGTCATCTGATTCCGTGGTATGAACTTCATGAACCATTTTCCTTTCTTTATGTCAATCCCCTGTTCAGTATCAGTGATGCCTGCTCTTTTCAAATGAACTATTTGCACACACATCCTTGTCTTAGGGTGTGCTTCTGTGAGAAATCCAAAGAACAAATTCATGTAAATTCAATAATCACTTCGTCTGCTATTCAGTTAAGCTCTATGTGAATTATTTTAATTTGATAATGCTGCAGGAAAGACACAAAATTCAATCCAAACACAGATGAGGGAAGAACTAATTATTAAATTTGGGGCTTAAAGGGGTAGGAGGAAGGTGGCAGGGAAGTCAGGAGCATGTTTGAACTGTATTTGTGGGATGGGCAAGATTTCATAAGCATCAGAACAGAGAAAGTTGTTCTGTGTAGGAAAAAAAAGCAGGAGCAAATAATATACTGAAAAGGAATGCAATATTCTGAGAATGATAAGCAATACAGAGTTGGCCCAGGAAGTCACAGCTGACGACCTGAGGTAGATTGAGAGCACAGGTAGCTCTTTTCACAGTGGCCCTGACCTCATCAGCAACCACATGATCATAATGAAATATAGTGGTCAAGGTAGGAAGACAGTACATATAACATGATTTGTTAGACTGATTTAAAACTTTAAATATTCAGGCAAATATTTTATGGGTTTCTGCTTGTATTTGGGTCAGACATAAAAAATTTAGGAGCAGAACTGGTGAAATCAGTAGGTGTGTGTGATGCTGTAAACCAAGATTAGATTATGGAACTTGAAATACAAAGGAACCTAAAAGGTGTTATTTTCAATTTTTTAATCCATTATATATTTTTTCTTGCATCATTATATACACTGTTGTTCTCCTACCACCCCATCAATGAGGAGCTATCACCACACTCATTTGTGCTTACCCTCTTTTGCCCTCTCTCCATCTTCCTTGCTATATGCTTCAGTTCTGTTATCAGAATTGAACTTGATAGTTTTGACATTTTCTTGAATCCTGAAAGATAATTTATGAAATGCATTTAAGCTTTAGTCTTCTATTTATATAAAGATGAATTATGTTTCAAAAGGACCCTTTGTTTACAACAAGCAACAAAAAAAGCAATGTTTTAAGTTCAGTTCACTTTTATAACTGAAGTCACATGTTTTATTCATTTCATTTAATTAATTTTTATTCACTATTTTTATTGCAGTTACATTGATTTACAAAGTGCTTATGATTTAGAGGTATAGGATTTCACTCTTCAGGAATATGTCACCATACTGCACCCATGACCAAGGTACTGATTGAACTTTACCATATATATGTAGTATTTGGTTTCAATTTCCTTTCTATTAATCAACATGAAGCAGTATTTTTAAAAAAAATTATTTTCTTATTTTCATACAACATCAGCCAATGAAGACATATTGAACACTTATAAAAATACTGTGCTATTCAGTTTAGGTTTGTTTTTCCAGATACTAATCCAACATTTGAAAACTTCTGTTATAGAATTCATGGAAAAGAGGCTTTAGTAAGGTAGACTATAAAATTGACCTAGGAATATAAGATAAAAATATTACCTTTTATCTTTAGAGAATAGTTTAGAAATATTGGAAACTTAAAAGTTTCATGTCTGGCTAAGTATGAGTAACACTGATAACTTCTTTCAGAAAAAAAATATATGTCCTATATGGTACTCTTTTAGCCCATGGAAGGAGAGGGAGAAAACCCAGTGATACCATCAAAATGTCTTTAAACAGAGTGCAGCTTCTCCTTGCAAATGTTGAAAGTCATTTATCAGCTTTAGGATCCATATTGTTTGATTTTTTTTTCTTTTTGGTATTTTATGGAATTCATTTTCATCATTTTGTATATCTAGCTTTTGTAGATTTACACATTTACACATGTGAGTTTGTTTTCTTGGCCTCAACTTCATAAAAAGTCCCAGACCTTCAAAATAATCTCTCATTTTGCGTAAATTAAAGCAGGCTGCCCAGTTTACTATGTGTCCAGCTGGCGAAAGGCTTAAACAGGAAAGGGACACAAGGAGATTCTGTGGTAGGTATAAGATAAACATGCTCTTGTTTATGTTTTGCTGATACTCTGGTTGTTTAGAAGTTAGGAAATTTTTTCCCTTGCTTTGGGCTGTTCTTTTAAAAAAACCAAACAATCATCCAGTGCACTTTGTGACTTTGATCTTTGTTTTTATATTTAGTTATACAGGCTCAAAGTCTTACAGTTTGTTGTGTTTCATACTTTGTCAGATCATCCCATCTCTCCACATATTACCCACAGATGGCTGGAAGTAAAAAAATAAAGGAAAGGTAGAGTGTCTTAAAAATTGACATCTTCCATAAATCCTGGGAGAATGTTGTATAAATATTGGCATACTTTTGCAGGTACTAAAAAAATGAAGTGTTTAGAATTTTGTGGCCTTTCACCCAGGATAATTATCTTCTTTTTATTTCACTATGCTTACTCTATTTTTTTCCTAACCTTTGTTTTTCACTGGAGTGCCCTTGGGATCAAACCCAGTGAATGGTAGAGACACCTGCACACCAAAAGGCAAACATCAAACTTCATTTTAGCCCCAGGACAAAGGCACTACATTTTCCCAATCCCCCCACTGCCCTTTTGGCTGGTGATAAATCATGTGAGGGTATATAAGCAGTCTCCGGGGAAACACTACATAGATTTGCTAATTTTGACATTCACAGAAACATCAGTAACTTCAGTGACATAAAAATGTAAACTTTGCTTTTAAACTCAGTTATAAAACGCTGTATGTATGTGTTTGTCTAACTGGCGCATACTTCAGTAGTTTCTGGATTCTCGTAGTTCCTCAATGGAATGTGGGCTGAAATGAACTGCTACTATTACACATTCTTTGAAGTTTTGTATTGGTGAGACAAATACTTACATTTATAGTATGAAGCTTTAATGATAATAATGAATTTCTATGCTCAACACCATAGCATGACATATCTATATTGAAAATATTTGATATAAAGTTTAATTTTGATTTAATGCCTTCTTACTATAAAATATTTTGTGTTCAATGTATACTCGAGGCCATTGACAAAAGTAAAGTTTGTAAACCCAGCTATTAAATTAAAATTTCATTATAAATTATTTTTTCATTATGAATGCTGCTATATATGTACATATATGCATATATTTATACAGTATAAATATAAATATATCAACATTTCTCCCATGGCCTCCATTGAGATTACCTAGTGGGAATCTAGGTAAGAAATGTTAGCAAAGAAATCTAAGACATGTAATTAGCAGAATTATAGTCTAAGTATCACAGAGTAGAGTAAGAAAGGTAGGATACTTTCGTCCTGTCCTAAAGGAGGAGACACAGAATCCTACAGGTCATATGATGCATTTGTGTGCAACAGTCATGAAATTCATCTGAATAAAGAAATCCTGTGAAGAAGAGGATGAGACTTCATTCCCTAGATCTTGGTGTCTGTACAGCAATTCTTTGTAGGCTTGACAGAATCTCTTTTCAACATCTTTATTCATCACCTCCATTACCACCAAACCTGCTGGTCAAAAGGTCCAGGTACAGAAGACTAGGCAGAATCGGTCCTTTCTCTGAGACCTACTGAAATTTGACAGTTAACTGGGCAACATCCTCTGATATGTGACATGTTGCTTCTACAGTCAAATGGGGCATATACATTCCAGGGGCTCTTATAGCAATAATCAGTGCCAGGTGCAACAGTTGGTTTTTCATTAAGATTTCCAGATTTGCTGCAGACCAGTGAGCTCCCAGAAACTTCATGGTAGCAAAGGTATGAAGTTCCCATGAAGGGCATGCCTGTGCCTTACAGCGATGCTGTGTTCTATGGTCCAGTCAACATGATTGATACAATGGTCCAGGTTTTCTGTAAGATGCCAAGATGATTAAGATCACTACACACTGTATTAGTTTAGTGAGTGCGAGAGCTGTGACCGTTTTGAGATGAGGAAACACAAGTGTGTTTTTGCCCATTTCTGAGGGGAATGAACTGTGTCTAATCATACTTTCAAAAAGGTATAGAGAAAAAAGTGGTTGTCCAATCAGTAGCTATATTTCAGGCGCCAGGACTTGTGTTGCGTTTGCTCCAGTAAGAAAACTAATAGTGTATTTTAACGGCAGCCTGTGTCATAATTGACAAGTTTTATTCTCTGAGATCCAACCACCATCTGCACAGTCAAATAGGTAACTTTAAAGTGAATGTAATGAAAATCAGTGCCTTGTATGTTCATGTCTTTGTGGTACTATTCTATTCTTCATACTTAGATACTG
>PVHY01011005.1:0-49585 GCA_004024945.1 Uropsilus gracilis | reverse complement strand
GAAGGAAGGAAGGAAGGAAGGAAGGAAGGAAGGAAGGAAGGGAGGGAGAGAGGGAGGGAGGGAGGGAGGGAATGAAGGAACGAAGGAAGGAACGAAGGAAGGAACGAAGGAAGGAACGAAGGAGGAAAGATGGGAGGGAGGGAGGAATTAAAGCAGGGTAAAAATACAGGATGAATAGGTAGGATACTTAATAACCTATTAATATATCTGTTGGTGTTAAGGAGATGTAATTTAAAAGTATTTTTCCAACACAGACAATCTCTCCACAGCAGTGAGAGAAAGAAAACACCATTACTGACTCAGCATTAAATCAGAACGTAATGTTCACCACAGACACTCCACCAAGAAGTGACAAGGACAGGAAGAAACCTCCCTCTCATACAGCCAAAGCAGACACGGCCCATTTTTTAGATAAGCTGTGGCTAGCCCTCAAGTAACACATCCCAGTGCCACTGCATCCCCTCCATTTTGCAGCAAAAACAATCCCCTAGACTCAAAATTAGGAAAAAGTGGAATTAAATGCTAACCACCCTTTGTTCCCTTCCCCTGTGCCCTCCTCATCATTAACCATTAAATGACCCCACTTACATTCTTAGGAACTTGAAATAGTTTATGTGTTTCATCCCTAATAAAATCCTCTGAGCCCCTCTGAGGTTGACAGTGGCCATCAGCAAGAGCCATTGGCGAGTTGTTGAAACAACACCTCCTGGGAAAGTAAAACACCTTAACTTCTTCTGTCCCTCAGACCATATCTTCAGACTGAAAAATTCAAAACCCCACATTTCTCTCCATCCCTTCCCTGATCCCTTTACAGAGTCACAGCAATCCCAATTTCAGGGAGGTGGTTTCCCTGGGGCGCTGTTTTGCAACCATCCCAAATCAGGTAGGTTCACAATCAGTTTGAGCAGCTAACCAAGATTGTCAGAGCCCTTGGCATTACTGTCACAGGATTTTTAATAGTGAACAGGGGGTACCAGCTGGCAAGGAAACAGTCACTTGAGTCTTCCCCCACAGCGAAGCCACCCTTTAATCGCCTGACTCTTATATCCAAGTGTGCACTCACACGCACCCCCCACTGGGCCAGGTGTGTACAATTATGGGGAATGTGCAATACCACAGGTGCTGGTCATAGAAGATAATGGCAAAAGGGTGTAAAAAACCCTTTACCCTGAAACTCATTCATCTACAGGAGCTAACCTCATTGCTGACTCTCTTGATGACCACCTCCTAAAATAAATTCATCTGTGCAAAAATATCTCATGGTATAGTATTGGTTTTCTAGGCTTCAGTGAAAAAAAAGAAAACATTTGGTGGCTTACACCATTTGACATCCATCCTTCCTTCACCTGGAAACTACAGTGACCAATTGGCTTCATCCAGCAGACAACCCAACTTCTCGTGTCTTTTGACAGGAAGCAGTTTCGCAAACTAGAACCAAGGTGCCCACCAAAGTTCCTACTTGCCCACAGACATGGGGAGAGAAGGGTACCATTTCCCCCCAGGTTTACATTCTGAAGACAACATTCCCAAAAGGCCTGTCTAGTTTTCTAAAGAGTTGAGAGATATTTCAAAGAGATGAGAAAACACAGTCACAAGTTTCTAAGGCAAATACTCAGAGAAAAACGAGAGGGAATTTCTTCATTTTCTCAGTTTTTGTTTGTCCTTACAATGGGCACCACTAAATTTCACTTCAGATAACCTCCTGACATATGAGGTTTGGGTTCTGAGTCCCTGGAGTAGGGTGAACAGGAATCTGGATGTTCTGGTTCTGAGAACTGCAGAAATTTCCAGATTGGCTCCAGGAGGCCCTCCAGGTCCCCTCTGTGCATGTCTGGCTTATACAGGCAGTAGGATCACCTGGGGGTTCATTTCAGTCAACTGGACGATTGGTTGACTCTCTGGAGTTGGTGAGGGGACCAATTTTCAAGCAGCTGCAAATGATGCTTCAGCTGCTGGTCTGAGCTCACACTCAGAATAATGAACAGCCACCTCTGTTATCTCCATAGGCACAAAATCCCAACATTTAACAGACACATGCCCTCAGGTAAATAATTTGATCTCTTTAATGCAGAGCAGAAACACATGCGAGAATACATGCTTGACTAAAGATCTTAGGAAGCTGCTTCTTAGAACAGCAGTGATTTAGAATCATAAAAGAACCTTTAAAACATGTTGTTTCACCCTGACAGGGAGGGGGAATGTGTCACTGAATATGTTCAGCTTCCATGTTTACAGATGCTCCTCCCATGATTTTTATCTGCAGATCAATCTACTTCCTTATACTTTGAATTCATCAGGTCTAGTATGTCATCTAGGACTACAGAGGCTAAAACAAGATGGAAAGCACCAACATCTCCATAACACTTTAGAGCTTATAAAGCAAATTTATGTTGATTATCTGCTCTTATCAGCAAAGCCCTCTATATATTTGTAACCAGCAACATTTCTCACCACTGCCTTATCTCCTTTAGGTGAAACTCCCCAGGGTTTCCAGATACTTCAGCACCTTGATTTCCTTCATTTATACTCACAATAGTTTTTAGTGTCTTCTATTTAATTAGATACAAATTAATGTCAATTAAAGAATTAGGCCTTATCTTGGCAAATATTTCCTAGTAAAGACTTTCTTAGAATAAATGCTTCCTTTCTTTTATTAGGTCAATGTGCTGCATTTGAAATAAATATTCCTTCTCATGAATAGGCAACAACCAAACATTCTTATGAGGAAAGTCATTACTGTACAGGTTAAACATGTCTCCATTTCCACAACAAATTTGTAGTGAACTTGATTTTTATTTCCCATCATTCTATGTAAGAGTTACCCAGATGTCAGGGAAGAGGAAACCATGTTTATGAAAATGGTCATCACCCCAGGACTCTACTCAATGCCATGAGCAATGTAGAAGGTTGAAATGTCCACACATCCTTCATCTTACTTTGTTCAGACTATCAGATACTCTTGCATCTCTCTGAAGCAGAACCTCTTCATACAAAAAGAAGCCCCAGGTATGTGGCTTCCTGCTGTTGAAGGAGGGGGAGATGGTCCAAGTGGGCTGCCACTCTGGTTGGGCCCTACTTCAGTAGGCACCTCTGCCATGGCCTGAGTTCACCCATGCAGGGAATCCTTCAGGCAGTGATCTTGTGTTCTATTCTTTTGGTTCTTAGGGAAACTCTGGGTCTCTCCCATGTGCATTTTTTGGTTCCTTCAATCTTCAAGTGTTTCCTGCAGCATTGTCCTTGAGACAGGTCAACTATGTGTCAACTCATCTTCTACAGTACATAGAAACCAAGAAAGCCAGCAGATTTTTGTTCTGTCTGACCATACCACTCCTCCTTCTAAAATGCAGTCTCTTCTCCCAGGATCCCAATGGGAAAGTGAAGCAAGGACATTGTCTTCTTCCTTGGTTAAAAGGAGCAGGCCAAGGCTATGTGATATAGCAAGTATTGGGATCAACTTTGTATATGTCAAAAGCATTGTTAAGAGACAGGGGCTGCAAAATAATAATACCATTGTTGCAAGGATTGAATATGCTTTCTTACGTACAATTTTTTAGAACAATGTCCAAATCATAGTAGTTAATAAGTAGTATTTTAGTTTATAAGTGTCAGCACCATATAAATATTTGTAAGCTGTATTGAAGGTCTTTGAGTTACACTTTAGTCCACCTTCTTCTCAAGAGAGCTATTTGGTTTTGGAAGTCATAGATCATAAGGCCAGTGACTTCTGTTTCTAAATAGATTCATGCTACAATTCATGACACCCCACACCCCACAGATTGGGTTTATCAGGTGCCTAATATTTGCAAGGACCAAGGAAGCTCTACACATTAGCGCTGCTCACATAATATCCCACAATAAGCAATAAAAGTCTGTTTGAAGCTTAGGGCTGAGATAATGTGAGGGTCCCAGGAGACAGAATGGTGAGTTGGTAGAAACACAGCGATGGAATTCTGGACTGTGAGCCAAGCTCAGGCCAGGAGCTGTCCCTGAAAAGCCACTTAATCTGACTAAGCCTCACTTTCCTTCTTGAAAATGGGAGTGATGAAGCCTCATCTACCTCATAGGACAGATAAAAGAAAAAAGATGTCTTAAAGTATGAATATTCATTCACTGAGAACTTAATAATCTACAGAGGCAAAATATTTGCTAATTATTCCATCAAAAGTCTGCAGTGTTGGTTTGTCTGACCCAAGGAACCCTCTGTAACAGCTTCAAGGGATATCCCCAGGTTGAGACCTCACATAGCACTTGATATAAATGTATTGTGTGTGTATACAAGTGCATGTGAATATTGACACTTCTATTTCTTTTTCACCTTAAGAAATCAAATCACATATAATCTTCACATCAGGAATAAAATTTAAAAACTTATTCTAATGGCCAGCAGATAGTAAAGTAAAATAAGCTTCCGATGAGTAAGAAAGAGCAAAACGTCCTAGTTTACTGGAATCAAGGAAACCTAGTATATCCAGCAGCAATTTTTCTTCCTTCTTATTTTCTTTGTGGTGGAGCTGAGAATAATGCCCTTAGGTTTTTCTCACTATATATGTAGATGGAGAGCAGAAAAGTGCAGCAATGGCACAGGCTTAGCAGCACTACAATTAAAAAAGGCTAAAGATAATTTGTTGATTCTTTAACACATTGTTTCTTTACTATGAAGTCACCACAAATCAACAATTTTAACATAATGTAATTCAACAAAAATATTATTTTAGGCATAAGAAAATTTTATAAGGGGGAACATATTGGATGAAGTATTGCTCATAGTGTAATTTTAATTCTGAAAGATCTTGCTAAGAGGGCTTATTTAAATAGGTTCTCCCTGAGATGAATATTTAGGGGGGGAAATTCCTACAGGATGATTTATAGCAAAATTATATGAACAGAATGAAGGACAGAAGAATTTTATTAGAAAAGGGTCTCATTTCCACAAAATATAAATTATACCTTTTAGAAAATATATTGAATTTTATTAATATTCTGTGGACAGCCTGAAGTGTTAATCTCCACCCCTACCTATAAGACTTTCATTATGATGTACAAGGTGTATTTACCCTTTAACCAAGTAATTTTTGAGCAACTCGGTAGAGTCCTCAGTTTACATATAGTACAGAATATTTTCATGGCAGCTATAAAATCTTACTTTTATATTGTTGGCAACTTTTAATGATATAAAAGTGGGGAGTGTATATTTCACATATAGCTTTTCGTGCTTTTGGTAATACTGTGCAATTAATGATGAAATGATACAATTTGATAACTGAGAAGAATGTTACTCCCGCATCCACTATTACTGTTCTTATTGTCTTAACCTTTTTTCTTACAGGAGATATAATCCGTTTGATTTTTTCAGTGCTATGACTAAAATTCTGCCTTGCTTCATCTCGAAATTTATAGTAGAGGAGTCACTAAGACTAGATCATTGCATGCTATATTTCTCCCAGGCATTTAGAGGTGACCTCATTTAGACCTTGGCTTATTTTTGATGAGGAAATATTTTTGATGAGGAAATTGATTTATCATTCTAAAAACTTGGATATAAATCCTTTTCCAGTCTCTGTCAGTCTTGAAAATTTAGCCTTTCTCTGGAAGGCAACTTTGTCATAGCAAAAGGGACTAAATTGGCCACTGTTGCAGTGTGATTTTCAGCAGACAATCTAGAACTTAGGTTTTACGTTATTTGAAAGCAAAAACTGAGAACAAGAGTGAGAACAGAGTCCGGAAAATAAGGAGAAAAGACTAGAACTGTTTTGACTCAAATAAATATTATTAAATACTTTCCTCTTAAATGAATATACATAGACTGCAGCAATCAATGTTTTCTACCCAGAGGGCATACAAAATGGAACGCAGATCCCTGTCCTATTCAAAATACTTATAAAATATACACCAGCAAAATACTGTTTCTTATTTCTAAAATGGAATGACCTGCCTATGAAGCCTGGGTCTATACTTTTAGCAGAAGTCTAACTTTCTTACACCTTAAAAAAATTGTCATCGATTCATGTCTTGTTAAGACCAGTTCCCATTCACATTCATATGGAGAACATTGAAGACAATTCTCTTCAAAGGACTGGATGTTTGAAACATGAACACCTCAACATTTCACTACAACCTTTGTATAAATGTGAAGCCCAGGGGATATCTCAAGAGGAATATTTCTAGTATTTTTAATTGGTCTAACAGCTCGAGGTAGTAAAATGGAACTTCAAAGACATTTTTTTTAGCGCAGTTCTAGCTTACTCTCAGAATTAAAGCCCAAATTCAAGAACCATAGGCTCTCCATTTGGATTAAAAAGAACTAAAATGAGGAGATATCAAATAGATGTCCTTAAAAGAATAAATGGTATGGTAAAAAGAAAAAGGGAATTTAGAATTACCCTATCATCTTCTGTGGAAGCTGTGTTCTCTAACCGTGGAATTTCAGAGCTTTAAGAATTATGAAAAGATTGTCTAATCTGTGACACACATTTTCATAGTTGAAGATACTAACTCAGAAGTTTTGACAAGCTTAAGGTCACACAAATGAACAATGGCAGAGTCAGGACTTGAACTTGAATGAGGGTCTTCTTATATTTCTGTGTCTCACAACCCCTGTTGTTTGTCAGGAGCAGGAGGCTTAGCAAAGTTCAATGCTGTCAGGATAGCAGAGGTGGCCTTTGCTTTCAGCAGGAAACACACCAAACTCATCAACAAAATTGGATTCTCTCTTTACATCTTTCTCAGTGGCCCACTCTGGTCTTTATATCTTATCATTACAGGTGAAAAAACCTGAAATGTGGAGATACTAGAATTAGTAGTTATGGATAAATTTTATATGTATATGTATATGTGTGTTTATTATGTGTGTGTGTGTTCAAAATTTAAAGCTGTCCAAACAAATGAGTATTTTACCTAACATGGCCTAATTCAGCAGAAAAAAAATGAAATCATTTCTATATTAATGTAAAGTTACAGGAATTACAAATTTCCAAATGTATTTTGACATTGTACAGGCAAATCCTCAATTTCAAATCATACAGGTGTAGTGCGGCCTTTTATTTTTATTGTAAATTTATTTTAGTTTTATTTATATATGAATGTAAGTCTTACAAGATTTCAAAAAGAAGTGAAGATGGCAAAAGTTTACCTCTGCTGGAGTTCCAGACCCTTTCAGACAAGCTTTCACCTGTGTCCTTGACAATTAATATAGAAATAAGGTGACTAATTTAACAATTAGATACCATCTGATAATTTCTGGTGACCCTTCACTGCTGTGATTACTACCAGCTTGGCACAAGACAACATGGAAATGTACAGTTATAGTTATCTCATAACACAATTATTCAATGAATAAAACACAGGCTGCTCTTTTCCTTCATGCTGCTCTTATTTCTGCACCTGACCCACATGAGACACTCTGGTCTATTCATCTGTAAGGTTTATTCCTAGGTGTTACCTACAAATTTTAGGCCTAATTTAGGTAGTGTGGTTTCTCGGAAAAAAAAAAAAAAAAAAAAAAACTCAGTAAGTTATTCCAAACCCTAAAATAATCAACCCACAAAGACTTCACTATCATTCAATGGCATGCTCTGGTCACTCAAAATATTATCAATAAAAATTGCAATACCAAAGGAAAAAAGAGAAGATATGAAATATTTTCTTGGGCAGCATTTGGTGATGTTAAAATAAAAGCCAGCCTTCCCTCTGCTAACTAGAGCTCTCAGCGTCACATTCGATGGCATCTTTTCAAATGGGCAGAATTGTATTCCTCACTCCCCTTGATTTATCCCTCTGTTGGCTGCTGCAAGAGAGCATCATTTTTTTTCTCTTGCCCTCTGTCTTCTATATTTCATTTCAGGTGTCTATCGAGGCAACGAAAGATAAAGCTCCCTGCTTTCCTTTGTACTAAAGTTCTATATGGAATCAGTTCACCTGTCTGTCACTCCTCATTAAATTCTTACCCTCTTCATTCACATCCTGATCTTTGCAAATGAACATTTGCTTAATAAATGTTCCCAAGACTAACAGTGCAGAGTGAAAATCCCACACAGCAGTAAATTATTAACTTAGTCACAGAGGGAGTGCCATATATGACTTTTCAGAATGAGTTATTATGTGGATCATCATGTAATTATGAATTTTTCAAGCCATGATAGAGGAAAATTGAATATTTAATATTTTATGGACATATTCTACACTGAGGACATCTTTCAAAATTTTATGATAATTTTTAGAGTGAGCGAAGAGCTGAACAAAAGTTACAAAATAATTGCAAACTTGAATATTTAATCACTAGGGACATTGTTGGTTATTTCTCAGATTATATAATGTAACCAGGGCTGTGAACTTTTAATCATAGTGTATTCAAATGGAGGGAAAAGTGCATTAAAATCAAGCTATAAATATGTTTTGGTTGTTTAAGAAATAAGAATACAGTGTTTAATGTTGTCAAATTGAGACCTTAGGGTATAAATATGCATGTGAGAGGCAATCTAGAATGATCTGTTCTAAATGAACTATTATTGAACAAAAACTTTTTCAATTAGCCACTAGTTCAAGATCAATACTGAGGAGTAAACACCAAAATATCTCTAAAATCTTGACTAGAAATAAAATGTAAAAATGATGCAGTTTGTCAAAAAACAGAAAACTGCAAGAAATATTTTAAAGCCTTGATAAAAAAAAGATAGGAAAAACTGAATTCTATGCCAACTAGTCTACACAATTTTACTATGAATTACCTTACACCTCTACACAACTTCACTCATTTATATTATACTATTTACCACTTCAATTACCACTCATGTTTTAACTTGAAAATTCAAAATAGTAGATGATTCCAGATTACGTCTTAACAGGTTCTCCCTGATGCGGAAGAGGGCCATTTCCCAGTGCCCAGGGTAATGATCTTTGAGGACAGTTAAAATGTTTGGGCTCAAACTCAGCCTCAGTTGAGCGTAAGCATGGCTACTCCTACCTCCAGAGGTTCTGGATTGGCTTAAAATGACCGGATACTGGTGTTTTGTTTTGTTTTTTTTTTTCAAATAATTGCAATTTTCAGTCCTGTTATAGAAACGCCAATAGTGATAGGACTCTAGTCAGTTTTCAGAGGTCAAACCTTCCAAAGCACTTTTTAAAGCCCAAAGAGTCACTGGGCATGCTTAACTGGAGCACTGAGGACACAGAGGTGGCTGGGCAACAAGTTGGCCTTTCAGATGGCACGAGATCTAGCAAAGCATGTGGCTACATGACTGCAACTTAGCACAGGTGGCTGCAGGGAGGTGTGGCCAGGTAATGCAACCCGCAGCAGAAACAAATATCAGGTACAGAAATGGACTTTTCTAAATCTCAAATTTGCTGAAGGGACAATTATGACTCCAATGTTTCTGCCATTCACTGGTTTACTCATGCCATTATTTAGTCAACAAACATTTATGACATGGCTACTATTTTCCTAGTATTTTCTTCTTCAATAAGTTTATCGAAGGTAACTGAAAATAAGGAGATGGTATCAGCTGGTATTGCCACATAACAAACTACAACAAAATTCAGGTGACTTCAGATATAACTGTTTAACTGTTCATGGCGCTGCATATTGGCAGTTGATTTCAGCTGGACTTAGTAGTTTTATCAGAACAGCATGGCCAAGTAATATGACCTCTTACCAAGGAAAGGAGATTTGACAATACCTCAGCTTACCTGAGAATTTGAGTCTGTTTAAAGGAGTGAAAACTTTTCTTAAAAAGCCAAGTCTACCCATTGGGGAATTGGAGGGAAACTTTGGAATAAACACAGTGAAAGACACTCCCAAACAAACATTTTAGGAAAAAAGAAAGACTTGCATAATGGGCAGATAAATCACATGTTAAATGGGAAGGTTAAAAACTATAAACATGACAGTTCTTCCTAAATCTGTTATACATTTCATGCATTTGAAATCCCAATGGGAATTTTTAGAAAGCAAATTTGACAAACTTCTAAAATTATCTAAAATGCTGCTAAGGGAAGAAGAAAATAAGAATATGTGATTTTGCCTTTTCTCGATTTTATAAAAAGTTTCACATTTAAAAAGATTTATGATAAAACTTTTAATTTGGGAATGGCTTATTATTAGATGTCCTAAATATTACTAAATTCTGTAAATATATCCAAATCTATTGTTGAACCAATAATAACAATATTTTTCTATTTAGCATGGATTCACTCAATGTTAAACTTGAAACAGAGACTATGCTAAGTTTTTAAAAGTTCAAAGATAAATAATATACAACCCCTGTCCTCAAGGGTATTCCAAATCTTGTGCAAAAACAGAGAAGTAAATATACAATTCTAAATGGTGTTCTCAGGGCCAGAGCAGAAATACTCACAAGCTGTTATGGGAAGAAGTTGAACAGAAATTTTGAGGCTAAAAAGAGCTGCTACAAATAAAGGAAGATGAACCTCAGGGTCATAGCAGTTGGTGGGTGTCACATCATAGGACAGACTTGGTACCACTCCTCCACTCAAGTATCAGACATTGAATAAGGAGGCTCACAGCCCATTACACTCCCAAGTCCTCAGTACCTCTATTCTGGAAATACTTATTAAAATGGCTTATAGAGACATGCTCAGGTGTTCATTGCTCAAGCTCATTTTCATCAGCACAGGTCAAGTTTGGTACAAACTAACACTTGGAGGGGATCCTAGCCCTCTATAATGAATACAACAATGTCAACTAATATTGATTTAATACAAAAGTATTTGAAAAAAGTGACATTTAGAACTTGGAGCACAATTATTTTGTTCAATGCATATGCACTGATGTAATCTTGGTATAAAATGCACTTTATTATAAAATGAAAGTACTGACTCATTCATCTTTCTCTTTAACTAGCCAAGTAACAGTCACCATGTGAACAGGACTGAGAAAGTGCCGCCAGATGTTGAGACACCATGAGCACCAGCTGAAGCTGCCCATTAGATTGACACCCAGAGGATGAAGCCTTTCACCCATATCCATAGAGCTGCAACCCAGCCTGCCTGCACATGATAGAAGAAGACCAGTCGTGGGACCTGATCTCAGCAGGATGATCAACCAGTGGTGCACAGGGCAGCTGCTTTCTATGTGACCACAAAGATTACCAGAGTCCAAAGGAAGAAAGGCATAGAAGAC
The DNA here is from genome assembly GCA_004024945.1 of Uropsilus gracilis. Taxonomy (NCBI): domain Eukaryota; kingdom Metazoa; phylum Chordata; class Mammalia; order Eulipotyphla; family Talpidae; genus Uropsilus; species Uropsilus gracilis. Next base: position 38,451 of record PVHY01011005.1, on the reverse strand, counting down.
AGAAAAGGCAGTGTTAGAGCTATGGGGAAGCCTATGGTGCAGAAAAGGAGCCAAAAGAGCAAAAGAAAGATGCTGCAGGCAGCTGAACTCAATTCCCAGAATCCAGACCAACAGTCTTGGCCCATGGCTGGGCAGGGGGAATTGGGAGGGATATTTAGGGGGAGATAGGGGAAGATGGGCAAGGCTGGCTCAGAGACCTGCCAAGAAAAGCTTTGAGGCCTAAATATAGATCTCCCTATTCTGACAGAGAGAGTCTTGTCTCATACTGTCTCATACTCATAGTCTACCTGTCTCATACTGTCCCTCCAAGATCATTTTCTAGGAGCTCCCAGAGTTTTTATGGTTGATAAATGGTCTTTCTGTCCCTTGTCTATTCCCCCCACCACCTGGATCTAGAAAAATCCACAGTTTGTACTTTTCTGATATATAAGAGTAAGAGAAGGCTTGCTAAATCTTAGCCAGAGTCAGAAGCCCTGTGGAGAATGTTATCCATGTTGTTCTTGCTGATAGCATTTAGTATTCATCTTGTAGAGCATGGCTAGCACTGAAAGCAGACTTATTTTTCTTTTCAGTTTAGGCACTGAACCTGAATGTTCACACACACACACACACACACACACACACGCGCGCGCGCGCGCGCGCATGCGCATAAGTTAGTTCAGAAACTATCATGGAGCATTTCCCCTGGGTCAAGTAATTCTGCTGAGGATATGCAGGATCTACAAGGATCTTGCCCTAGTGGAGCATAAAGAGGAGTAGAACGACAACAGTGATGCATTTTATGAGTGTCACATCTTGATAGATAGGAATGGCACAGTTTGAAGGTACCCAGAAGGGTTCTTTGCTCTTATTCTCTGAGATCAGGGAAAGACATCCAAGAGAATGAGCTGTGTTAGCCAGCTGAAGAACTGTGGAAGAGTCTTTACGACAAATTCAGTAACACAGTCCTAGGAGTCATGGTCAGTCCAGAGAATATTAAACATGTCAAAATGATTGGATCACAAGAGTTTGGGGTGATGAGGTGGGGGAATAAGCAGTAAGATATGAGAATGGAGACCATGAAGCCTTTTAAAAAGAGGTGAATGATATCCTTAGTAAAGGAAACTATAGATAGAAAAAGAATGATATGACTCTCAGACTTTAGTTATTTCAAAGAGGGTGGTGGTTACCAGAGACACAAGGCATGTAGGTGGAGGGAATCACACAAGCATTCAAGATGTACATGTTTCTATTAAATAAGTCTTGGGATGCATTGTCGAGCATGGTGACTCTAGTGAACAATATTCTGTGTTGTATATTCGAAAGATGCTGATGGTAATATATGATGTTATATTTAATGTAAGATGTTAACACAACTGATAGATGTTAACTAAATTTATTGTGATAATAATTTTGCTATATACACACACACACACACACTAAGTCACTATGTTATATACCTAAAACTAATACACTTTACATGTTAATTGTATCTCAATTAAAAATACACAAATCTGGGGAAAGGGGTGGGAGAAATCAGGAAAGATACAAGCATAAAAGATCTAGCTGACATTTCATAGGGTGATATGGTGAAGGGAGAACCCTGTGGAATACAATGATGGAATATATATACATATACATATATGTGTATATATGTACATAGTATATAAACAACAAAATGATTAATAAAAAAATTATACTTGCATCTGAAAAATATAAAAAACAAATGTTAAAACCTATTATCTGACTAATTTCTACAATTCAGTGAGCCTAAGTTGGTAAAGGTGCCCAAAAGTTCCTTCTTTGGTTACATATCAGACTCTCTGCATCTCACTGACTTACCTCTCTCAGAGCAGTACACTTCATGAAAATCAGGATATTCATGCAGCTGTCACAAAACAAGTTGAGCAGCATTAATTTTGTATTGTTTGCCCTCTAAGCAGTGGGTCTTTAGCCTACAACCTGTCACCACCATCTTCAGTCCGAACTAAAAGCCAGTAATCCACACTCTGTTCTTAAGTGATCATGAACTTTAGCATGAGAAGGCTTTGGGTACAACAAATCCTGTGTGATTATATCAGTATCCTGTCTACTTCAACGACAGTGAGTAAATTCAGAGTAGGCCTTCACCTCCTCCTTCTAATTTATGGCACTGTTAAAGGAATATGGTGCCAGATGCCTGTTAAAAATGGCAAGAGTAACTCAACTCAAGTTAGTTGCAATGGGGGTGAAAACTACCACAATTGAGAGTGACTGAACACAATTCCACAGAAATTAAAGGTAGGGGTATATTTTAACCCCAAGGTAGGCATTTCTATGAGTAAAGTAATCTTACTTCTCAAAGTCTTTACTTTACCTCTCAAAGTCTTTACTTTGAGAGTTAAGATTGGCCAAGGTGTGTGCTAACTTGTCCTTCTTAAGGTACATTCCTTTCCTCCTACGGAAACGAGGAAGTAGCAGCACTATCTCCTTCAGCTATTATGTCTCAAAAACAGTAAGTCCATGTCCCTGAGTAAGAGCACTCTGAAAAGTCTTGTACAAGATTTATATATCAAAGGAGTGAAAAAAGAATGTGTAAGCTGCACATCTTCTAAAGTAAAAGCAGTAAGAAAAGAGAGGTCGGAGGGGTGGGGATACATTAAGTCTGTGGTCAAGCTGAGGGAATGAATCAGCAATTTTGGTCAAAAAGCATTTGTGACCTTGGGAGTAATGTTGGGCAGCGTATTTAAGGAGAATAATTGCATGTCTTTTAATTTTTTTTTTGAAAAGTCCCATTATTTTTTTTTCTTGAGATATAATTCACAGAAAGTAGTTGCATGATTGTATCTCCCCACTGTCCTCAGATATTCTATTCTGGTTTTTCTGTTATTTGTTTTTCCAGACTCTTTCCTTTGGTTTTTGACGGTCCTGTTGGTCCATTCTCTCCCATCAGCCTATCTAATCCACTAATGAGTTCAGCAAGGGTGTTTTCATTGTTGTTATTGCATTTCTTAGTTTGGTAAAATCATTCAGCCTTTTAGACTGGGGTTATAACACTGTAAGCTGTATTTGAATCATCAAGTCTTGTACTGTCCCAATTTTACTTACAAAAAAAGCCCTCACCTCCTCCATCTTGTTTTCTCTAAGCTATCCCAGCAATTCAAATAGCAGAAGCTATGTTGGCTGATGTACATGTTGACAGCCGATCAAGACTTAAAAGGAGGATAGCCACTGACTTCTACTGCAGCAAACCCAATGCATCTCGCCTATAAAGCTTATTAAAGTATAGATGACTAAACGTCTTCAAATTGTCTCATATCAGCTCACTTTACTGATTCTTTGCAGTCTTATGCATTTGCGTTTACTCAGCAAGCATTTATTTATTTTTTAAACAATATATATATATATATTTCACATCTTTGTATTCCCCCAGGTTCACTCACCACCTTCCCTCCCTGTCCGTTCCCTCCCATCTCCCCCTTCCACCACTTAATTACTTTAGTTTGGTTGTTAGCTTGTTTGGACTTTTCCTCCTGTCCTTTTGTTTGTTTTTCCTATGTCTCACATATTAGTGAAATCACTTGGCATCTGTCTTTTTCTTTCTGACTTGTTTCTGCTAGTATGATTTTTTCTAGGTACACCCATGTTATCATAAAATCATCAAATTTGTCATTTTTAATCGATGAGTAATATTCCATTGTGTATATATAGCACATCTTTTTCATCCATTCATCTGTTTTGGGATGTTTAGGTTGTTTCTATATCCTTGCAATTATAAATAGCACTGCATTAAACATCTGAGCACAGGTGTCCTGTTGTATAAGTATTGAGGTCTCCTTTGGATAGATTCCCAGAAGGGCGATTGCTGGGTCAAATAGTAGTTCTATTTTCATTAGTTTGAGGGTCCTCCACACTGCTTTCCATAGTGACTGGACCAGTTTACATTCCCACCAGCAGTCTAAAAGTGTTCCTCTCTCTCCACATCCACAACAGCACTTGCTATTGCCTGTTTTTTGATGAGGGCCATTCTTACATGTAAGATGCTATCTCATTGTGGTTTTGATTTGTCACAAATATTTATGCACCAGGCCTTGTATTGGCAATACAGGCACCAAGCACTCTCTTCCCACACAGAAAAACTGTGCTTAGGACCAACAATATCTACAGTTTTCAGAGACAGTATGTATTAATAATAGACTAACAATTTAAATATTTCTGACAACCCATATGCCATCACTTTGTATTGTCTATATTACCAGATTTTCTAAAAGTTCCATGATTCAGTGTCATTACTGAATCACTATTTTATAGATAAACCTGAGTCTCAGTGTGGGTTGGTGAATTATAGAAAATAAATGATTTACAGTTAAACCATGAACTAGAACCCAGATCTGTGTGACTCTGAACCTAAGGACCTAATCATTGTCATCATTTCCTGCTGAGTTCTACCTGGAGCTTCATCTGTCTTCTTCATGAATCTACTATGAATTCAGCAAGTAGCTAGTAAGGGCTCTAAGACTTTAGAATCCACATTGTTAGTGAAAATGCCCATTTGGGGACAGAGACGGTAATAGACAATCTCAAAGATGACAGTAACACACAAGGCTTGATGTTAAAATTTAGTCACAGTGCTCCCCGAGCACCAGAAGTGCATCTGGACTGGTAGGACACACATGGCCTTGCCCTGGAGAATGTGATAGTCATGAATGCCACTTGTCCCTAACTTTGACCATAGTCACTATTTTTGCTGTGTCTATACATCACTGCACTATTATTTAGTTAATATTTATCTTTAAGTAGGCCCATTTTAAGCCATCACTGTGAATGGGGGGAAATAGGCAGACCCTGAAAATATATATATTGCTAAAATACAAATATTTGTCTGCACAGTAAGTTTATTTCAAATGCTTGGTCCCCATCTTTCTTGGGTTTTCTCTTTCTACCCCCCCCCCCCACACACACACATTGGTATCATTCTACAGTTTCTAGCCCCTGCTCTCACTCTGGAAAAATGTTCTAGGCTTTTCTTACTCTCTTCTCCAATCTACTGTCATCCCCTTGTGCACAGCAATGAGTGTCCAAAGTCCAGATAGTCAAGATTTTCATGGGTAGCTCAAGAAGTAGTCTGATAGGTAATTCTTGGAGGGCATTCACTGAGAAATCACCCATCAATAGCTAGAAATTTGGAAGGATCCAAACACTGGACAAAAGCAGGATTACATGGATCACTATCTTTTTTTTTTTTTAAATCTTCACAACTGCCTAATGAGGAAGATACTATTATCCTATTTTCTTAGATCATATAGTTGGCTGAAGACTGCATTGTGACCATGTGAAAGAGACTCAGTAATTTGCCACAGGTCCCACCACTAGAGGTGGTAAGTCTGTGCATTTTCAAAGTCTATATACTGCTACATGCTAAGCTCGTCAAATTTTGTATAAGGTTATTAAGAGAAATCCTATATTTGGGCTTATGTTTTATCTGAAGACTGCTTTCCCTGTTCTACTCACTGACCATCTCTGCAATTCCTCTGCTACGCAGTAAACACACACGCACACATGCACACACACACATGCACCCTTCTATGAGTGACTTCCCATTGCCCATAGGGTATCAGATAAAAGTCAAACATCTTGCAAATATCAAGGAACTCTGACTTCCCAGGATTCCTACCTCATACTCCACAGGTAAATTAGACCCTTACTCAATGGGTCTGGCTCCCTTAAAACCATCTCTAAGGGTGACAGTGAAGACTGCAAGGTCAAAGTATGGATGTTGACTTGAGAGTAGAGTGACTAAATCCTCAAACTGTTGATGTCATCTAACCTTTCAGGCCCTCCTCTGATTTCTCACCTTAAAAAACAAACAACATCAACAAATAAAACAGTGATAATACATCTCCCTGTGAAAACACTGGGCAAGATTGATTAGTTGACATGCCTCAAGTATACCACACATCTTGACACTGCCTAACAGCTGGCATCCAGCAGAGCTTAAACTGTAAGTTGCCATTGTACCTAGGACCATAATGTCCCCTCAAAAAATTACCCAGAGTTGTTTTTCCTTCTTACCTTGGTAATGTTTATCCTACAAGCTTAAATATCACTTCCTCTCTAAAATTTCTTCAGGTAGTATTAACTTTGCCTCCTTTTCCATTTTCCTAGCACCCAACACCCATTTCAACTCTAACACTTTAAGTTGGTTTTTAATCATTGGTTGTTTTTTTTTTTTTTTTCATTAGATCATGAACTCTTTGGGAGTCTTTATAGAGATCAAGTGCAAAACTCAGCAAAAATAAGTTGACAAATATTTGTTGAATGGCTTTACATGCCCTGTAGACATCATTTGTGTTTGAAGAGTGTAAAAACATTAGACTGATATTTTAGACACTGAAACAGAAACAGTAAGGTGCCTAGTGAAAGACCTTTCTCCAAAATCCCCCAACATTTACATCCATTCTATCAAAAAAAAAAAATTATTTGATTCCAGAATTCTTGTCTGCAAGAAAAGCAAGAGGGAATTTTTGTGACAAAAAAAGATAATGCTTACAAAACCTTTCCATTGTAAACGTTGATTATTTATGAACTTGTACAGGAAAGGGACCCTCTGGATGCTAGCACATGGGAGAAGTCATCTCCACCCCTCAAACCCCCCCCCCGCAATTTATAATAAATGAATGTTGCAGCAAATCTCTTCATTAACCAGATACAGAAAGGGAATTATGCTCCAAAGTAATCACTCATCTCTTTAGCCTCAAAAGCCCTGAAGACTCCACTTCAAGAATGTTCTCGCTAATGGGACAGACCTTTGCTGACCGGCTGAGTATAAGGACGACGTCAGCAGGTAGACTCTGCAAAGCTAACAGCCCAAAGCAATCGCATGGTAACACTGCCCGGGAAGCCAGTGGGTGGCCTTGGCTGGTGAAAACCCGTCCTTCTAGCAACTGAGGCAGGAGCCCATTAAAGGTGTTAATTTTACATGATGTAGCACAGCAAGTTCATAAATAAATAACAAATGAACACCCCCCATGGTTCCTCTACTCTGAAATTTTGTGTACCTGCTACAGGCCCAGCAACAGCTGGAGTTTCTCAGATGCCAGATCTGGAATCGCTCTTCAGAAAGTGAGTGGGAAGCATCTCTGTCACCAGGACTGATCATGTAAAATTATTTGCATTACTCTGATTTGACAACTTTTGATGCCTACATCGTTAGCTCCAACATCTTTAAAAAATAGCACTAATCCATCCTCTGTGTTTGGATGTGCTCGAGTGAAGATTAGCATCATGAGCTGCAAGAACAAAACACAGATGTTAGAGTTTCAGAAAAATGTACTGTGGGGGACCATTAGTAAAAAATACTGTTTAAAATATATAACATATGTAACTATTAAATACATAAAAATCCCATGTACCAAGAGGCAAAACATGATGAAAGTTGTTGAATATTTTAAGTACCTATATTGCTGCATAAAATGGTTCTGTGCGGTAGAATTTTCTATTGCAGGAGATTTATGAAATTTTGTCAAAGTGGTAGATCATGCTGAAGTCAGGGGAAATACTAGCACACTTTAGGTTGCTTTCTATTTTTAATTAAGTTTGAAACTGCATCTTTGCACTTGTGAGTGTGCATATAAATATATGTAAGTGCAGATGTGATTAACAATAATGCTGATCTATGCAGACATTCAAATTCTCTCACAAAATGACCCCCTCCCACTGCAGGGAAATTACTTAATTGAGGCTGGGTCTGTGTAATCATAATGAACTGGATGTAGAAAGGCAAAATTCAACCAGCATGGTTCACCCTCACTTATTTTAGCAGCGTAGGTGGCAGGGCTTATACAACTCCTGTTAAGTTCCTGCCTTCAATCCCCAACCCAGACCTCAGTCATGACAATGGAAGGCCTTGGTGATCTCTTGTTTACCCATGTTAGTAAAGATGAACCTGGTTAGGCTCAAGTAGCTGACTGAAGCCCATTTCATGCTTATCCCAAAGGACAAAGGCTGGGGAGGAGGTTCAAAGATACCCGTGAGAATAAACTGCAGCCAAAGACACATAGGGTACATACAGTACACTGAGCAAGTATTCATACAGATGAAGTCAAGGGCAAATACCACATCAGGTGTATAGCAGCGGAAGTCTAATGAAAGAAGGCAGAGAAACAAAAAGGATGCAAGCGGTGGACTTGAGACACAACCCCCTTCCCTATTCACCTATAAGCTATAAGCTCCCTTCTATCTCTGCCCCAGTTCCATTTTTCTAGACCAACCTGTCTACTGAATACCCTGTGTACCTGGAGCCTATGTCATATGCCCAACATTTAATTCTGTATTCTTCTGTCCCATTTGTGTTGTTTTATATAGAATTACATTCATCTTAACTAGATTAAAATTCTATATGGAGACCAGTAACTACATCTCATGTATCTATATTTTCCCTGGAGCCCAGCACAGCTGTATGCACTGTCAAAGTTTCAGCAACTGCTTATTGGTTGAGTGGATATCAAATCATTTGTTGCCCTCCAGCAAGGATGGGTAGTAAGTCTTTCATCACATCACATCTACACCTGTTTCAATTTTCCTATAAAATATATACTCTAAAATACATGAGAACATTTCTCATTTAAACTTTATTTTCTAACTTTTCCTTAACCTGATCATATATATGGATTCAACTTATTCTTTCTAAGACTGATAAAATTCCATTGTGTGGATGTACCACAATTTATCCAGTCATTGCCTTTGCTAACACTTACTCTAACATAACAAGTATTACAATAAACAAGTTTATTTATGTCATTTTGTGTGTTTTTATTTCTTTGTAGAGTCCCAGGATAGGATTGTTAAAGGTTATTTTGAAAAAATTATGATGCTTCTATAATACCAAAATATTTAGTAGGTCTTCCTTCTATCATTAAAATATTTTAATTTGTTTTGCCAAACTCTTGACAGCACTGAAGAGTAGCAACCTTTTTAATGTTTAGCAAGGAAAAAAAAAGGATTGAGATAAGCATGAGAATAAAATGATATCTCAGCTTTATTTTCCATTTCTTTATTGTTAATGGAATTCAATCTCTTCTTTGTCCACTTGCATTTATTTTAAGAAATAACTTTCATAGTGTGTGCCCATGTTTTATACTGAAAATAGACAAATTCTCTGTTAGGGATTTTTTGCATTCAGAGTGATGTACATATTGTTCTCCCAGATAAAACCTGCTTGTGTCTATCTTATAAATTCCTGAGGCTGGCACCTGTTCTTGGAAATTACTTCTCAATTTCTCCTGACTAGCCACCTAGACATAGTAAATAATATTGTATTTATGAAAGGAGTTTAATTAACTGCATTTAATAAATTCAACCAACATCAATCAAAAGGGGTTGGCCATGTCTTAGACATGGGCAAAGTTCATGACAGAGTGTAATATTCAGTGACCTTGATTATCTGCTAGAGCAACTGAGGTATTCTCATCTCAGTCCAAACTTGACTCTCAGGTGAATGCCAGTTAATGCTGTTAAAACCCCAGCCTCACCTATGCTTAGGCACAATACAGGAAGGACTTTACAAAATACATTTGAGCCCAAAGTTAGTATGTGAAGGGATAACTATAAAACTTATTGGAGAAAAACAATTAAAAAATTAGAAAAGACTTTGATATTATGAACTTGAATGTGCGAACACCACCAATGCTAAATGCTAACAAGTTGTATTAATTCTAACAAATTCTAGCACCTTATGAGATGTAGCCCTTGTCTTTGCTGGTGCAGTAAAAAGAAACAGAATATCAAACAAGCTAACCATAGATCTGAGGCATAGAGAAAGGGAAGGGAATGGAGAGGGCCAAAACAGGGGAGGGAAGGTCACATGGGACTAGGGTGATGGGTAGGGGTGATATGGAGGTGGGAGAACTATGAGGATTACAATCTGAGAGGAGAAACCAATTACTGTACAAAAATGAACAATGATATAAGAAAATTAAAAATAAAGAAAAATAAAGCCAGAATATTAAACTCTACCTAAATGAAAACATACAGGAGAAAACTATAAATACAGGAAACATCTATACTGTGGATACCAAGAGGGAACTGATATTACATGGTAGCAAAGAAAGCTACAGCATCTTTATTCTACAGAAATTGATAGCTATTTCAGGGATCCAGGGACTCATCCTTACTGAGGTTGGACGTGGGGCATGTGTTTGAATGAGCTCAGAAATTAAATTAGGAAACTTAGGCTGCAGTGGCAGGCGATACTCCACCACAGGAGTTAGGAAAGCAAAAGAAGTAGCAAGGAAGATAGTCAGGGTACCCTAGGGTTAAGGTTTCAGGTGGGGCTGACACATTATCAGAAAGAATTAAAGTCTGGGATCATCTCCATGAAGACTGAGCTAAGTTCATCTCCAGCTGATGGTGCCTCTGACATCTTGCCACCAATTTCCCCTTGGAAGGGACTCTTAGGGGCTGGATACAGAAAATCAATTCTTCAGAGAAGTAGCATATTAGATGCCATTGACTAATCCAAATAGTCCACATGTTTAATGATACAGGGAAAATGCTTATGTATACTAAAAATATGTATTTTGTGCAAAAAAGTCACTTACTGTTTTCTTTATACTTCCTTCTATTTTACAAAGAATTTTAACATTAACATTTGCTATTTCTTCATCAGCAAAAATTATTTTTAAATAATTATCATTTATAACATTACATTTTAATTGAGTCTGAGCTAATATGATTCTCAGCTATGTTTTGGTCTTTATTTCCTCTCAAGTAATTAATTGGAAGCCACATTTCTCTCCTCACCCCTCTCCTCCAGTTTCCATTCCTTCACTCTCTCCTTAACTAACTCAGGAAGAACAGCCAAGGGAGCAGGGAGGTAAGAATGACTTCTCTGCTCCTTGCTCCCAACATTTCTTTACTGCCTACTGTGGCAAAGACAAAATAAAAAAAGGAGGAAAAGCTATGAAAGTCGCTGTCAACCCCAAGTTTAATCACTATATATCTGTCTTCACCCATGAGGCACTTTAATATGAGAAAAGACATTTTAGAACATTTCACAAACTTGGTGCTCACAATTTTTTTTCTGAGAATACTACTAACTCAATCACAGTTCAAAATGCCTTTGTAGGTCTTACTAGAATTTAAATAAAAATGTCAAAAAAGATTTTAAGTAGAAATATGTGGAAAATTCATGCTAAGCTGACATTTTCCATGTGGTTTTGTGGTATTTAATAATTATTATTAGATTATGAATGACAGTAAAATTTGACTGCATATAAAATTGAGATACACATAATGGTGTATACACATAATGGTTCTGCTTCGTTGTCACACCTGCAACATGACACAGGAAAAATGCACAGGCTGTTGCCTGTAGCTTCACCAGCAGAAATGCTGAATTTTACACAGAGTTATGACCAGAAGTCACTGGTAGGAAAGAAAGGAAGGTATGACAATATTTCATTTTATTCCCCTCTGCTACAATACAAAAATGGGCCTTAGGAGAGAAATTTCCAGATACAGAAGGATAAATTCAGGTTTCCTGGCTCTTTCTCAAAGGTACCAGAATGCATGTGTTTCTGAGCTATTTGAACAGTCAGAATGTGATGGTGTTTGAACTCCAGAGCTCTTACCCATGAGGCCCACACTATTATCATGAACTCCCAGTAACCTTTGACACACTTTCTATCAACATTTATATATTACAGGATCTTGTCCTACTGCTTAGGTTGAATTTCTAGTGGGGAAATTTCTGGCATGATTGGGAGTGTCGACCTCAAATTGTTGAAAATTAGAAACGGATTCTTAATTGTTCTTTGCCTCTGACTTTAACCTCTGGTGTGAACTGATTTTGAGTGAAAAGTGAGCCAGATGAATCAAACTTACGAAGCAGTCAGGAGCACTGGATCTGGTCTTAGCTCTATCCCCAGACAACTAACTGCTCTTGCACAATTTGGACTTCCCCTTTCCACTCCTCATTAACAAAATAGCAACCAGAACATGTGGTCTTGCTCAGTATAGCTACAGCTGGTCCTAGAACTACTCTTCTTTTTCTGGTCTACATGGCAAGTGGTATCAGTAATTGAGTGAGAGTATGTATGAGTGTGAGTGTATAAGTGTGTATGTGTGCACATACACCTCACCCATAATTTATATACATGGAGTAAGATTCACTAGAATAGGAAACATTGAAGATTTTAGATATTTATAAACTTTTAACTTCTTGAAAGAGTTTACTTTTTTTCACAAACACAAAAATTACAGATATTCTGTTAAGATCTGCTTTTCTCAATTTGAACTTCTAACACCAAAAAAAAAACTTTACATTGCAGCTGACAGCACTAATTTGAACAGAGAGGACAAACATTCTCTAATTATCTCATTTCACAAAAAAGACTTGTGATTTCCAGAGCTGCAAGTGTAAACACTGACCCATAGTCTGACTGACTTATAAATAAATTGGCCAAATTTACCTCTAATTGTAAAAATATTAGATGCATCTTTGTTTTGCTAAACCTTGGCAAATAGAGAATTAGACTTTGACTTTAAGAAACAAAGCCACAAAACACATTATTGCCTTGAACATAGTTTCTGCTCATAAATATTTACTGTTTAGTTATTTAACAGCAGTGGATCTTTCGGCCTGACTTGTCCTAATATTGCTTAAATATCTACTCTGCTGTGTAGCAGTTCAAACATAAGAGCTATCAAGAACTAAATAACAGCACTTCAAAAAGGCAGGGTTGACTGATGACTAGAAATCAAGCTTACATGTGGAAAATGTAGGCTAAAACTCTTGAAATCCAGCTCTCTCAAGAAAGCATGTTTGCTTTCTAACTGACATAATCCACCTCCATTTCAACCACAATCCCCTTCCAACTGCATCATGATAGTGAACATTTTTAATCCTTTTTTCACTCTAAATTGCTTATATGTGTCTGCTCAGGCCACTTGACTTCATAGTCCATTCAAATGCAGTTCAAAGACACTCAACTAATCCATTTTTTTTCTAAACAATGTGCCTAGTATCGCTGTAGAAAAAAAATATTGAAGAATCTTCCAGAGAGGCTTTGAACACTCCCAGGGAAAGGGCACTTTCAGGGAATGGCTAAGCCCTTTGAAAACCCTAAGGAGCTTTGTAGCTGGGGATGACCTTATAACCTCTCAACAGCTTTTTGCAAACAAAATCTTTCAAGCTTCATCTAAAGACTGGTGAGCAACAATTTGAAGAATGAGGTTTTCCTTTGTGTCAGATTATAGAGCTCAGCACCACTAACCTTTTTGTTCTACTCTATTTCTGATCTAAATAAGGAATTATTTATGACCAGAAAACGGTGGTATTCAGATCACAAGCCTCCTCAGAACATTGACTTTGATTCTCAGTCCTATGTGGAGATTTGGGGAGAAGGCATCTTATTTGGAGGGAGGTCTCAGCTCCACATTTAGAGGCTGCCTCTTGAGGCATAAGGCACTTGGGGCACTGGTCATTGCTGATGAACCAGATTTATGACTTCTTAATCTCAATTTGTTACTGTGATGCATGTTTGCCCAGTACCTTTAAGTTTCGTTTTCCCATTTGATTTGAATTTCCTTTCCATGCCAAGAAATAAATGGATGTATTAACTTTATTCAAAGTGAATTTTGGACAAAATTACTAAGGGACTGGTTTATACTCTTCCATTAATGTTTCTTGGTAGTTTTTATACTACACCAGGCTCCTGAGACTCTATATGTTATGCAGTGTTCTGCTCCCCACTCGGTGTCGTTGCTGAAACTGACCCCCCAATGGTGTTTAAAATCTAAAATAATGTAGCTAAGAAAACTGTCCTTTAAAAGCAATATTTGATATTCTTTGATTTAAACAAAATAAATTTTTATTAAAAGTAATAGCACATGTTTTTCCAAACCTATTGCTTTTACCTTATAGCTGGAATTTTTAATTAAATTAATTAAATTTTAATTCAAATATGTGAGCTGAATTTTATTTCTGTTGAATAAAATAGCTAATATATTTCTATTGTCCAGAATATCATAGTAAGAGAAGCCAACACTTTTCCTACTTATATTTGAAAAGGTAAGACACTAGATCTCAGAAAGTTTCTCATAGTAAGTTAATGGGAAGGAAGCAGTTAAATCAATGGTCTTGCTATTCCAGCTCTTTGTCTCATCCTATTGAACTATGACACCTTTAGTAACTCTTAATGGAATCAATCCTCCTCACCCGCCCCCCGTAAGATCCACTTTATATAGTCAATGTGAATTCTGATATTTATGAAGAGACCAATAGTTGAAACATCAGTTGTAAGCCCCAGGGAACAGGGTGCCCCTTACTCACCACAGGTTTTGATACTGAAGGTGGTTGGCTCAGTAGTGGCAGTTCAAATGCTCACATGCAGAAGACCTTTGAGAAAGCCCCAGTGAGATCCAGGCCTCTCTGTTTTTGTCTGAAAATCCCCCCTCATAAACTAAATGTATGTCAGCAAAACTCAGACCAGACACAGGTGTACTGACCCCCATGAAAATTTTATTTTTCTCTGTCACTTCTCATTCAAACACAACTCACACCGAAGGAAGGGGTCAGAAGCAAAGAAATCCAGGAATCATGGCTATGGCTCTTCAATCTGAGATATCAGCGATATTATTTTGGAGGAATTTACAATGAGCTTATAATTGCACCTCTACTTACCCCTGCCTGAAGTCAAAGTGTGGTAACTGCAATACTGGCACACACTGCCCGAACATCAGCTGCTGAGAATGAATGCTGACCTCACTGGGCCGGAAGCTGGAGCATCCACTTCCTCTCCAAACTCGTGATCCCTTTGGATCACTCCACTTTCTATTCCTTGGCTGGAGTTTCTCAAGAAAGTTTCAAGGAGCCTGCAGTCACTCTGACAGGACACCAGAATCCATTCTAAACCCTCAGTTCCACTCCCCTACCCCACCCAAGGGACTGGGGCTGTTAGTCATCATCCCAATCTGCAGTTTCTGGAATGGGTCTCTCACTGAACTGTTCACCACCCAGAAGCACAGAGCCACCTGACTGGAGACCCAGCCATCACCAGGATCTGTGGATTACTCTGTTCCATCTGTTCCACTGAGCTGCATCTCATACCTTCACAGTGGCTACTAACTCACCCTTGGGTGCAGGACTTGAATTATTCAGCTGCATTTATGGGTGCTTGCTCCCATCCTGGCCCACTCTTTCCCCTGCCTGTGCTCATGTAGCCCCGTTAGACCAACTCTCAGCCTCCTTCCAACCTGAGCCTATCCAAGATCTAACAGATCCTGACAATATGTGAAGTCTTGCCTGTGCTCGGGTTCCTTGTCCTGAGAGAGGTATGGACTGAGATTTCATCTCATTTGACCATTATTTCTCACATTATATTCCTTCTATATTTGTCATGTGACAAGAACTGTAGATAATATACTGTATTGTATTTTGGAAAGTTGCTATCAGAGTAGATCTTAAAAGTCCTCATCACAATGGAAATATTGTTAGTGTGTGTGGTGATGGATGTTAACTAGACTCACTATGTTGACCGTTTCACACTACACAACTGAACCATTATCTTGTAAACACCTGAACTGAGAGAGAACTTTTTTATTTCAGTTTTTTTAAATATATACATCTAACAGGGAAAAAAAACATTTTTTTTAAAAAAGTTGTTTTGCTAACTTATGTATTTGTCATATATAGATTGGATAAGCAAAGATTGCACCATGAAATATTCACTCCATGAAATGTTCTTTAGATGAGCTACTACTGCTTTGACTAAATAAGGTCAGTTTCATAACATAATGTTGAATGAAAGAAGTCATTAAAAATATCTTTATTCTAATTTTTAATTAATAATTTTTGCTTACATATTTATGTGTATGTGTGTATATATACATACACATATACACACACACATATATATACATAAGTATGTATATACGTGTATATATATGCACACACATATATTACATCATTGCATTCCTCAGGATTCTCCCTCCACTCTATCATCTGTGGGCCTTTCTCTTGGTCTTATTGTGCTATTCCCTTCCCCCATTTCTCTCTCCCCACTCCTTCTCTCTAGCAGCCTGCCCCAGCTCTGCTGTAAGATATTATTATGAAATAGTATCTTTTGAGGGAGAAAGGTGCTTTGGACTATGACAAAGGACCTTTGTGGTGGCTGTGGTGTGAGGACATGCATCTGAGAAGGTATGAACCTATACTTCCTTACATATAATGTTATATAATTAATGTTACCCCAATCAAACAGTTACAGCAACTACAAAAATACTTTTTGTATGGTTTCCTTTCTGTAGAGTTCAAAAGAATCAAAACTAATCTACAATGTTAGAAATCAGGGTGGAGGTTACCTTTGAGAAGGAGGAATTGAGAACGGAGATTGGAAGATAGTTCAAAGGAAGATTCTAGGATCTGGCAGTATTCTATTTCTCACTCTGGTTACATGGGGGAATTTACTTCATGCCAAATTATTGAAGTATACACTTATGATCTGTGCTTTTGCTGTAGTAGGCTGCACTCAAAAAAAAAGAAAAGAAAAAGAAAAAGTACCTAGATTTGATTTGAGGAATCCCACAAATACTCTCAATATTACTAGAAATGTCACCCTTAAAAATGTAGTCTTTGCAACTAAGGAGGGACCCTGTCATATGGGAATACTAATAAACTATAGCTAGTGTGTCACAGATTATCAAAGTTTAGTTCATCTTTATACCATGAGACTTAAGTGTAAGAACTCTGGATTCAGAAGGTTCAGTTCACATTCTGTTTCTGGCACTTTTTAACTGTTCCAATTATCTTTACTATTTAACAAATCATCTCCAAAACTGAATGACTTAAAACAACCACCATTTTATTTCACTAGCTGATTCTTTGAAGTGAGAAATTTTAAAGTGTGTGTCTCAGTTATTCTTTTACTCATTGTAATGTTGACTAAGCAATTCTCAGCTGGCAGATGAGCTGATCTGTAGAGTCCAAGATAGTTTCACTCATATATTTGGATTCAAGGGGCTCAGATTACCAACCACAGTTGCTACATACAACCTCTCTATGTAATTTGACTCCTCAACAAAATGGCAGCATTGGGACATCAGAATTCACACAGGACAGTGCAAATGTCAATTGATCAAGACAAACTCCTTTGGCTTTTATCTTCTTGAGTCAGAATCAAGTAGTGTCACATCAGCTGTATTTTGTTGGGTGAAATAGTCCTAACCCCACCCAGAATCAAAGAAAAGAGACCTAGACCCAAGCTTTTAATGAGGAAGTCACAAGTCCACATTACTGAAGTCTCCTACTAGAAATGTGCTTTTTTCCCAATGTGTGTTTTCAGAGGTGATACTAATTGCCTAATATGTTTGGCATGCCTTTGTTTGGTGAGTATACATTGCTGAGTTTTGTCTTCCTGATGTACTGTTCCTTTAATCATTATACACTGTTCATCCCTGTCTCTTTTTACCTTTTTTAATTGGAAATCTATTTTATCTGATGTAGGTATACCTTCCTTCCTTTGTGTCCCATTTCTTGAGGGACTGTTTTCCATGAGGTCTTGTTGCTAAGAACACAAAGATGAGAGAGATTACTGCAATCTGGAAACTGCCATCTCTCACATTCGCTAGGTGATCATGGGCAAATCCTCTAAACTCATTAAGACTTAGTTACTTTATTTGTAAAAATGATGGTAATAATAGCAGTCATCTCATGGGATTACACTGGGGAATTATGAGATAATACACACTAGATACTTAACACAGTGCCAGGATCATATAAGAGATCAGGAAACATTATTTGCCTCCATAACTAGGAAGTAGGGGCTGAGAAAAGTGGGCCAGGGTAGAGAAATGATTCTAGAAAAAAAGCTGGAGGTTACGTTGGGTAGGAGGGCACAGAGAAGGAACAGACTCGTGGCACTAAAGGATACTTGCCAAGAAGGTAAATGAGGTCTAAAAATAAGGCTAGACAGGAAGAGAAAATGAACTTTCTCAGCTTTTCAGTACCTCCTAGCATTGGCCTGAGTATTTTGCCATGCAAGCAGTGAAAATGACTTGTTTTTAAGAGTCACTTTCTTTCAAAATATCACCTTGTCTTCATTCTTAGGTCTGCCAAATCAAAAATAAAAAAGGGACCCTGCTATTAACATACCTTGACACTGAGAGAAAGGGGTAATCTTTTTTAAATCTCTAAACAAATGAACACCAACCTTTCTGGGTCATGTGGGAGCCTGGGGAATCCCAGGGAAATGGAAGGATGCAACAAACTTTAAGTGAAATAAATGGATCTTTTCCAAACAACTCCCAGATGAGCCAGGTGAAGGGGAATTGTATTATGGGATGTTTTATTAATACTTAATGGAAAAAACCAAAAACCCTTTGCCACTTGGTAGTTGTGAAATAAACCTTTTTAGCAAATGACAAAAACATGAGGCTATGTCATTTAATAGTTTGCATGTTTCTAATCTAAAATTTCCAGTCACAGATTAAGTCAATGTGATGCATCAGTGGACAGTTAAATAGTACTTCGTGTCATTTTTTTAAGTCACAAAAGTACAGAAACCTATGAAAGGCAAAGTAGATATTAGATGCTTTTGAAGCTTGTCTATTTTAATGCCACTCTTTCAACTTGTCAACCAAAAATACTTAATGAGCACCTACTGGATACAAAATTTGAGCTGTGTGAATGCTATAGTTTCTAAAGTCTCACAAACTTGAGAATGGCAAAATTAATGTTCATTGTAATTCTATACTAGATTGTGACCTTGGACTGAAGAAGAAAACTACAAATACTTATTTAGTTCCTACCATGGACACAGGCACTCCCATGGACAGTGAGATATGAAAGGTGAGTAAGATCCAACTACTATTGTCATGGGGGTCATAGTCTAGTTGGGGGACAGAAGCAGACATCAATAACTCCATGGTGCAGCTCATAAAGATCAAATATCATAATAGAGATGAAAACATCATTCTTCAGGGAAGCTTGAAACAGAGAGATTCATTCTGCAATAGTGTAGTTAGAGAAGGCTTATTAAAGAAAGTGGAGTTTGAAAGAGAACCTAAAAAAAAAAAAATAGGCAGTGCTTCAAAGCAATAAAAGTCTAAGAATATCCAAATAGAAATAGTAAATTAAGCAGGCTCAAGAAATAGGTGAGTACAAGGATTATTCCAGAAAGAGGGAGCTGACTACACTGTGAGATCTTCATATGAGGGGATGTTTTGCTTATTTCTAACACCTTACTGATACATGGTAGAAGCTTAAGGAATGCTAATAAATGAATAAGACATTGGTTAATGACTACAGAATGAAAAGGGTATATTGATGTGAAAAAGAAAAGGAATATTAGGACATTTGGTGCAAAACTTCAGGACTTACTTCATGAGAAACAATATGAAGAATAGATGTTCTAGGACAATTAAACCATGTGTTAGAATAAGAGTAAGACAGAAGATGGGGTAGAGATGAAATTCTTTTTATTTCCTACCAATTGAGTTTATTCTCAGGCTGAGTGTTTGGAGGCTCACTTGTCTATTACATTAAATAAGGATGGTGTTACAGGTTAAGAAGTAGGTGATCACGATTTTAATTACAACTCCGTAGTTAGGCTTTCTCTACTATATGTTCCAACTTGCCAGGGCCTGATCTAATGCATCTTTAAAATAAATTAATTATGATAATTTTGGAGGAAAAAAACACTAGGAAAAGATCAAAACACAAGGCCACATGAAAGATGAAAACCTTTGTTAAGACACTAAAAGTAAAAATGCAAACAACACCTAGTAAATGATATTTGCAGTAAATAAGATTGCTGAAAATATGAAGCAATTATATAAAGAGGTCCTTCAGGTCAATAATAAAAAATACTAAAATGTCAATAGATAAATGGTAAAAAGACCAAGATAACTGAGAGATGATTCATCTAAAAAAAGAGTATAAATCAAAATGGAAATGTTCAACCTGGACAGTAAGGGGGAAGCATGTTGAATTAGTGAGAGGTCATTTTCTATCAGATTAACAAAAACTATGCTCTTGTGTTAATAGCAATTCCGCCAAGGTTGCAATAAAATTATTATATTTATACATTGTTATGGCAGTATTAATTGGCACAACTCTTAGAAATCTATTTGATAAAATGTAGCAAGAATCATAAAAACTGTGAATCCCACCTCTGGGACTTGATCTAAAGAATTTTCCAAAAGAAAGAAAATTTATGAGTTTGAAGAAATTAATTTCAGTATAATTATAACAGTGAAAATCGGAGACAGGCAATGTAAATTTAACAAGATTATTGAGTGACTATCTACATCGTACTCTGCCATAACATAAAGAGAACCAGGGAGAGGTAATTGCTGCCCTCATCAGCCCACCCCAGGTGGCGCTTACTGTACTGCTCAGAAATGAGTCCTTGAAGAACCAACAAAAAAAGGGAGGTGAAAAGCCAGCCATAAATCACAAGCTTCTCCAACCTTTGAGGTCAAGGTTCTGATCACAGGAAGCCCCTCCCAACCAGCAGTACCACCTTGAAGGTTGCAAGGGTTCCCTCTGACGTCAAGGACTGATTAAATCCCGCGGAACCCTCCGATAGGGGGCGCTGATACCAGTTACGAGCGATTTTCCACGGGTGACAAGGAGCAACGGCCCTAACCTACCGGTTAGGTCCACCGATATTTACAAGAACTTTTCAAATATATGCATGACGTTGAGTACCATCATCCGGACATTCTGCCTGGGTTCCCTCAATTTCAGTTGACTTTTGATTCGGTTAACAACACTGAAAATGTGTAAAGAAAATACGCTTGCCTGCAACTGTGTCTGGGTTTACTAATCTGACCATGATGCTGAGCAAACACACTTTGAACAGGGAGTAATGCCCCATGGTGAAGATTAGGTTGTTGTAAGATATGTCCTCCCTTCATAGTGTATTGGCTATCCTAAATTGCTGTTTTGTGTCCCTGAGTGTTGAACGTTGTAGTTTCTGGAGAAAAAAAAATGCCATAAAAATATAAGTGATAACTTCTGTATTGTCCACAACTAGAACTGAACAGTTGAAATGGGTTTTTATGACTAATTCTTTGTTTTAACCACTTTAAAACTTAGTGTATTATTAAAGTTTTTTGTAAAAATATATAATTTATCTGAAGGTCATTGGTATCTCTTCATTACATACCATCCTCAAAACAAAACTCCGTTTTGTCTATATAATGCAAGAGTATTCTTTTATCTTTTCCGTTTTCCCATGTTATAATTTTCAAGTTGCTTCCAATGTGTGCAATATTAACAAATCTTAATTGGCTGTATAATAGGAACAGACAGCCTATACTGTATTAAGCCACTTCTACACCACCTATTTTCTGTATGCAAATCAGACAGAAACAAATGTTTGGCCCCAGCTGGGCAAAATGTCCCATTTAGAATTCTTTTCCTCTTCTTTGTTCTTTGATGTTCTGCAAATGAGCTTTAGAACTCCACTCTTCACACAATTCAATTTTACAGACCCATTATCTGAGATATAATGTGGAGGTTAAATATATCAGGGCAGCCATTATGTGAAAATAATTAACAGTAATGAATAATGCACTAATTCCACTGATGAGAGATGGTTATATGTGTAATGAAGTGTTGGGGCAGCCCTGACAAATGAAATTAAAATATTTAAACACTGTTTTATGATATTACTTTGCTCATATAATTTCCTTTACCTACAATGAACCACTTGGATTATCGTCATTATCCTGACAGCTCTGAAGGATGAAATAGTGCGGGTTAATGTGACAGCGATTAGTCAGAGGGAAAATCCATCACACAGGGCAAAACGGGCTCAGGCAGAAAAGGCCCCTCCACTGTCCTGTTTCCAACACGAGAAGAATGATACTATCAACATCACTTCAATATTAAATGGATAGAATTATCTTGTCATTCAGGTACAGCCTCTGAAGAACTACCTATTTGTACCTGTGAAGGAAAGGTCAGCCTTTCTTAATCACCCATAAAAATATGTTGATGGATTCTTTATATCAATAATAGTGACAGGAACTGAGACAGGAAAGAAGCATGACAATTTAAAAGCAGAAGTTTCTCCTTCAGGTCCTGATGTTTCCCTGTCCACCCCTCATCCTTCCATAATTTCCACTTAGGTTAAAATTGCTTTTCATAGTCCAGTCTGTTGAGAAAACAATTGCTTACTCTCTTTACTCCAAGGTGTTTGCACAGGCTCCTAAATTGAAAGCAGATTCTACCTATGCTGAACTTCATTCTATGTTGCTAGTATCTGCCTTGCAATATTAGTACATTTGAATTTTTAAAACCCAATAGCATGATCATCTTATCTGCTATTCATGATAGCTGACACTGAGGTTCCCTGGAAATAGCTGATAGCTGAAGCAAGAACAAGTCATGGTAACATGAATGTTACATCACCACTAGCCACCTGCATTGCTATAATTTTAGTTAATAAACTGACAACAAAGAAATTAGTTTTAGAAATCTCTGATAGATATCAAATATTCAAAATACTTAAATCTCACCTTTTTTTGAGGTGATTGCTTTGCAAGATTGTGTATGGTTCAGAGGACTAGAATCACACTGCTTCAGCTGACTGTCACGTCACCCTCATGCACTAAAGCAGCCGTAGTCCTCATTATGGACACTGGGTAGGTACCTCCTTCCCTTGCTCACCTCTTTCCATCCTCCTGGCAGCCTCAGTTCCACAGCCAGATTTCTAGCACTTGTTACTGGTTTGGTTCTGTCTGATCTTTTGCTTTGTTTCTACATATACATCTTTTAGTTTTATTATTAACTTTTTTCACTTTAAAACATTTTGAAATTTCAGTGAATGGAGAATTGCTGCAATTAGGACAGATTTCCAGAGACTCCTGGCCTAGCATTCTCTTTGCCTTTGGTGACAAAATGATTTGCTTTGAATCTGCTCTATTGGAGTACCCAAAAAAAGAATGTTGCGGGAAAGAAGAAGGTTTAAATTCTGTTCCACTTTCCCTTAACTAGTTCTAATATATTGGAAATCCTTCTATGCAGTTAGATGCATAATTACTTGTTGTGTAAAAAAAATGTCTATTTCATTTGCCTCTATTCACAGTAAAGAAAAGTTTACTTCCTTTTTTTCAGGTTATAATTCATTTCTAGAATAGCAAGAGCACAGCTTGCTGGCCACTCCATCTAGCATGGTCCTGCTAACATTGTACACAACAGAACATCAAAGAGTCAGATAGTCATGAACACTTTTCAAAATATAAAAGTCATCATCACCTTTTCAGCTAGATATAACAATCACATAGTCATCCCTTACATCAATGGGATAAATAGGCAAATATCAAGGAAACATCACTTGGGAATTAAAAGTTTCATTGTCATCAACCAAAGTTGAAGAGCAAAAAAGCACAATATGATAAAATCCTGTTGCACCAATACCAGGGGAATAAGATCCTTTTCTGTCAAGGGTCATATAAACCACACAATGGCAGTCTAGTCATAGCTGAACCTGAAGTTAAATGAAAACAGCAAGACTTGTTTGGTGAGGGGGTGGTTTTGTAGTTACTTGATAGATTCACATTGACAGCTGATCTAATTTGTTACGTCATTTCTGAAGCTAATTCATTACTAGTGCTTATTGCTACCTCAGCTATCTTGAGGAAAAAGCAAAACAGAGAAAAAAAAAGTCTGCCTCTTTGAAAACAATTTCCGAGAGCCAAACTGAAAAGGGTGTAATATCGGTGTACAGTTTATAGTGTCTCTATTGCAATAGGAAGCAATCCTTAGAAACACTGTATCCCTTACCAATCGTCTTATATTTGATTTGTAAAAATTACAATTTACTTCAATTATCTGACAATGAAGTGCCTCAGTAATAAATCTAACATTAAAAAATCATTTCCAGCAGATTACTCCAATAAAATCAATAAAGCCAGGCTCAGCTGTAGCAACAAATAAATGACATGCTATTGACAGGCTAGATGGACTTAATTGTCATTTATAAAGGTTAAGGGGATAAAACAATCTAATAGGAAGCAGTTGTTTACTAAACAAAAAATGAAGGCAGGGGAGAAAAATCAAGAAGGGCAAGTTAGGCACCCACAGCCTCAACATTCTTCCATCCTGGATCCAGAATAAAAATACAAATCATTCTGTCTCAGCAGCGTCGTGTTTGACTTGGTCAATATTTATCTGCTTCGGGGCTGCTTTGTGATCTTTCTACCTTTCATATATTGAAGTCATGAAACAGATTTTCTGCTAGTAGAAAATGGAAAATTGATAAAATTGAATAACAGTAGCCAGGTTAAAAGCAGCTTGACCCATTTCAAAATTCCAGTAGCTGCATCTTGGATAACAGCAAACACTGTGAGGAGAAAGCTTGCCATTTCAC
Organism: Uropsilus gracilis; assembly: GCA_004024945.1. NCBI lineage: Eukaryota > Metazoa > Chordata > Mammalia > Eulipotyphla > Talpidae > Uropsilus > Uropsilus gracilis. The sequence continues at coordinate 14,113 of PVHY01011005.1, read as the reverse complement.
TGACAGGAAAGTAACTTGCTAATTGCAACAGGGTTCTTTACCAGATAGAAAAACTTTAAACATAAATATTTTGGTTAAAATTCATGCTTGCAAAAACTATGAAATATAACCAAATAAATGTGGAGGAATCTTCTTACCAATAATTTCCCTCTCTTCCTGTAAAGTATGGCAGTGCTTGCAAGGCTCTGGCCAAGCTAACTGTACAGCCCTTTACCTGGAAAGGTTCAGGGTCTTTCATCTGAATCCAGTGGGCTTTCTGTTAGGCTATGGCTTTATTCGGAAAAGGAATATCTTAAAGAGACCTAGTTCCCCAAAACCATGACTTCACAGAACCTCTAAAAATCAAAAGGCCCGTGAATTGCTTAATCTGACCCCTTTCCTTTACTAAGGCGAAAGCTCAGAAAGGGAGATAGGAAGGAGATCTTAGCTTGAAGGTCAGAACCTGTCCCCAGGCCACCTGACTCCCAGCACAGTGATCTTACTACACAATCACTGTAATAAAGGTGTAGAGGAAGTATTGCTTACTTCCTGTAGACAACTGTTTAATCAAAATGTCTGATCAAGTCTTCTCAACTATGCCCATATTGCATCCTTCGTTGGTTAAAAGAGCAGGGACCTTGTTTATCAAACAGAAACTTTTCTTCTCCCACAGAATGTGAGCAATTCTAAAAGTACTTGGTCTTACTTTTCCTGTGGATATGCTACCACTCCCAGATGAAGAACGAAGAGGAGGAGGAGGAGGAGGAGGAGGAAGAGGCTAAAGGAAAAAGAAGAGGGGTGGGAGGAAGGGAGGATGGGAGGTTTGAAAGAGGGAAGGAGGATAGGAGGAAAGGGGTGAGAAGGGAAGGGAAGGGAAGGAAAGGGAAGGGAAAGAGAGAGGGAGGGAGGAAGGGGTTTCAAATGTACTCCCTGATAGTGACTTAGCTATCTCAAATTCTTTGAAGAAAACAGATTAATAAACTTTCTCACAAGAGATGTGACCGATGCGTATTTTGGTAATTCTTGAAAGTTATTTATTTTTATCTTTTAGAACATTATCTTTTAGAAAATGTTCTAAAAGATATTTCTTCTATTTGAAGAAATAGCATAAAAACAGAGGAAAACTGTATAACGATAGGACTTAATCATTACTACAAATATAATGTCTCATTTTTTTCTTAATGAATTCCCCCAATGTTGAGAAGCTAAAATCACGAAGCCTTTTCTCAATTATTAATAAAAGAATATTTGCTCAAAATTCCAATATTAGTTCCCAATCCACATTCTTTTCCTAATAGACTCCATTTCAAGTACTGTTCCATTTATAATCAATGATAAAATTAAACCACCAAAAATAGTTTTGTGCACCAAAGGCACAATTTATAATAGCCACCGGGGACTAACTACTAAATATTCAGGTTGGGCACTGCTCAGGCAAATTTCTGGCAAGGCGAGTGCTTGTTAAAGAACTTTACCTTACACATATGCCTAAGGAGTGTTTTCCTGGAGACAATCAAGTGGCAAAAGGAAATCTGTTCTTAAAATGAGAGCTATATTATAAATTTTTAATATCCCAAAAGTAATGCATCTTCCTTGTATGTGAAAAACCTGAGTTTTGCAGGCTAAGACTTGAGGGAGTTGAAGATAATTTCTGACTCTGAGTAACCTTGTTAGTCTCATCTATAAAGTAAAAATAAAAACTATTTTTTCATCTTTTTATTCCAGTAAGACATTATAAAGATTGGTAGGGTCAGGCTTAGCACCCGAAGCATATAGGAGATAAAGACATACAGAAAGATTTGCAAAAGTCCGGGAATTCTAACAATGCTTTCACGGCTTCCACTTTACACTTCTGATGACTGATCCACTCTCAGATCCACCCAGTGTGAGAGGCCGCTGTATGAACAGAGAGCATTTAGCTGTCTGCAATTCCTTGACATCAATATAAAAGATTTTCAAAACTACCACTCAAGCATTGATTTTGCTCCCAAGATATGCCATCACCTTCTTGATTTCTGTCAAGATAGCTTCAAAATCAATCCATTGGAAACTGAAATCTTCACCTTTCACCAAACAAGTGTCTTCTGACAAATACCCTATTTCTCTGAATGGCACAATCATCCTTACTATCTTTTTCTATCTTTCTATCATCTTCTCTATCTTTTTCTTTACATACCAATTCCCATGAAATGTGGAACGGTCTTTAACATGTTTCTCTTTCTTTTAATTTCCGCCACAGCAGTGTAGCTCAGCACTCAAAGTAAAGAAACAATCACGAGTAGACTAGTCTCTGATCATTTCTCCACTCTCAGCCTATCCTCATATTCCTGCACGATTTGATGATGACTACAGAATTCCATCACTTCCACCTCCATTCCAGACCTTTGCAGTCTGACCATCTCTCCAACTATTTTGTAATATAAGCACTTTCCTCTCAGTTTTATCCAAAGGACTCCTATTCCTTGTCACGTACCTGTACATGACAACCTCGCTAACCTGTACACACTAACCTGTACCCTGTATCTGATGCCTTCTGACTGATAGTAAGGCGAGCAGCATAACTTGCCTAGAGAAGGGAAGACTAAGTGATGACTTGATAATGATCACACAATCTGGCATGTGGAGGAATATGCAGCAGGGGGTGACACTAACTGTGCTAGAACCTCAAATCCCACTTCAGCTATGAACTTATGCAAATATTAACTTATAGACACAGGAATAGGAATGGTGCTAGTTATGTATCAAGCAGGTTATACAAAGATAATTCATGTTTTCAAGCAGTCATCTTTAGCAGACCCTGACCTGGTGTTTGAAAATTTGAGCCAAATGAAGAAGATAGTTACCAAACACAGTTGCTCATCAGCACAAATAGGCTTTGTAGACAAAGGGATCTTTTCCACACAGACTAGACATACATTTGCCTCAAAGACAAATCAGTATTGACCAGATTGTTCTGAAATTATAGGATACTGTGAGTCTGGAGCATTCTTTTTGTCTTTCAAACAGTGCTTTAAATTACAGAAATAGTTGATGAATTTGAGGAAAAAATTAATCTTCAGCTGAGATTTGAAAAGGTTTGAGCCAAATAATTTAAGGAAGGTTCTCAATATATTCCAGAAACTCTTAATATGATTCATGCTATTCAATATAAATATTATGCTATATGGTGACACATTTCATTCTAGCCAGTACCTGGTGAGTAGGGGAGTTGGAAATCCTCAATGACTTTTCCCCCAATGTCTAGATAACTCAAAACCAAATAAGAAAGTGAATTTACATGAAAAGGATGACAAAAAAATGTACACATAAACTTATTCAGTGATGAAATTAGGATTTCTCACATAACTACATTTAAAGATACATTTGGTTATCAGAAATATCAACTAGTAAACCCTTGATTAATGGGTTAAAATAAAGAAAGAGATTTATTTATCTCACATAACAAGCAAATTGAAGGTGAGTTGTTCTAGCGGACTTGAGATCTCAGAACATTGAGAGAGCTGGGGCAGAGCAATGAGGCTTATACCATATATTTAGTAAACAGAGAAGTTCAGTTCCAAGTATCTCACACTCACAATGCAGTAATGGAAGTAGAACTAAGACCTGGAATTTTCAATAGTGGTACACAACTAAAATCAGAATTCTGAGAGCAAGAAAGAAGGAGAGATGGCTATGAACAGCAGAAGTCACAAGGTCTAGGAATATTTCACTTCCTAAGAGTGTTCCTACAGATCTATTTATGAAAACAATAAATTCCTCTTGTCTGGCACTACAACCCCCCAATCCACATAGCTCTTTGAAAACCCACAGCCAAAAACCCCCATTTACCACTCTAGTCCTCTTTTTTGAAAAAGAAAAGGGAATAACTATCAGTGTTAGGTTTTTCTTCATAAAAAAAACACTGTAAGTGTCAAGTTCAAAATAAATGGCAGAATAGTTTGTGACAGACTATGAATTGAAAGATGACTGAGAGGGTAACATAACCTTATTAAGGTTGCATAATAGAGACAAAACTAGGAGCAGGCGCAAAAATGTATTACTCTATTCACAGCTTATCTTAGTTATCAATTCACTTATCTCTACTCATACCTGGTCATCAATACAAGCATCAACAACTGTTTACAGTTTCTACCATTTTGAAAATGGTAAATAGCTAGCTATATCTATAACTGGATAGATATTAATATATAAATAAATAGATGTCTATCCTACCTATGAAACTAATAATTTTACTTTTTTTCAGAGTTGTAAAACTGTTGGGAAATTTTCATTTATCAGTGGCACTGTGAAGAAGAAAAACTTCAGGAACATAGGGATAAGTGATACAGTGCTCAGAAAATTAGTAAATACTTGTAGTTGCATTTTTAACATCTGAAAATGTGTAAATGCCCAAGGTTCTGGGACATCCTGTAACAAAATATATTTATTTACATTTGAAAAGTGCAACCCAGATTTCTGTGGAAAAAAATGTAATCAAAAGTATAAATGTTCAGTAAAATTACAATATTACTAAAACAAAGTAAAAGTGACAGTGGAACAAATTGATATCCCTTGAAAAAGTCTATCAGAAAAGTTAGTAATTGGTCATGTTCTAACCAACAACAAATCAAAGATCACTGCTTTGGTAGTTCCAAAAACACAGTCTTCTAAAATACAAATTCTGTCCATATATCAGTTTTTTATTCAGACCTGAAAACTTGTCTCTCCAAAGTAGCATTAGAATTGTATTGGTGAAAATATTGCATGAATTTTGTGCCACTAGGCTGATATTAAACATGGACTCTGAACTGATAACAAGATTCAGGTGCCTAGTCTCACATTTGGTAACCATTCTATTTAGAACTACGTACTTAATTACTCAGGTAACTTTATTTGAAGAGTAACGATGAATAAAATAGTTACTTTGCTAAAATGTTATAAGAATTAAATATGAAGAAATAGATAAATCCTTCACATCAAGTACACACACACACAAAGAACAGCCATTCTTAGAGAAGATAGTATTGTTCTTTTTAAAGAATAGCTTAACACTTTTTATAACTGTGAATGAATGAAGAATAGGAATCCTTCAAAGAGGAATAAGTATTTTTGAAGAATTATTCTTCAGTATGTTTAGAATTTTTACCTTAAGAGGTAGATTAAACTATTGTTCAAATATATTCTCTCCCTCCCGCTTCATTTCCAAAGGAGGGCATATACTTCCATGGCATTGATCTTGGCCTTGCAGATGTCTCTTATTGGCTCATCAGGCATTTACAGAAAGAAATTTGAAAGACCTGATGACTTGGCCAGCTCTCCTCACCTCTGCTGTTGACTTTAAGTGAAAATATCAGGAGTAGCCCACTGACCACAGTAACTCCAAAAGAAGACTTGAAACAGAGCCAAGATGCCTCTAGGGACCTAATCTAGATTTTTCAATCCTGAACACAGCACATGAGGGAGTCCAGGAGAACCTAGCCTAGGGGACCCAAGCTTCATTAATGTAAAAGAAAACCACTGATTTAATTATTATGGCTTTGTAGTATAACTTCAAGTCCGGAATAGTTAGGCCTCTGTTCTCTCTTTATTTGGCTATGAGGCTTTTTTGATATTCGAGGTCTTTTGTTATTCCATATGAACTTCTGTAATTGTTTTTCTATCTCTTTAAAGAATGTTGGAATTTTTATAGGGATTGCATTGAATCTGTAGATTGCTTTGGGAAGGATGGTCATCGTGATGATGTTAATTCTTCCAGTCCATGGTACAACAATGGACAAGCAGCCCAGTGGAACAGAATTGAGTGCCCAGAAATAAAACCACATATGTATAGTCAACTAATATTTGACAAAGGAGGGAAAATTTTACATTGGAACAAAGATAGCCTCTTCAATAAATGGTGCTGGAAAATTGGACTAAAACCTGCAAAAAAATGGGCCAATATAACATCCTCACACCATGCACAAAAACCAAATCAAAATGAATAAAAGACTTAAACGTCAGACCCGAAACCATAACATACATAAAAGAAAACCTGGGCAAAACCCTCCATGAATTATAATTCAGAAATCCCTTTCTAGAAACATCTACAGATGGCAAAACAATGAAGGAAAACATAAACAGATGGGACTACATCAAACTAAAAAGGTTTTGTGCAGCAAAAGAGACAACAGAAAAAACTAAAAGAAGCCCATCAGAATGGGAAAAAGTTTTTGCCCTCCACAAGATTGATAAGGGTTTATAACAAAGATACACATGGAACTTACACAATTAAACAAAAATAAAATAAGAAACCCAATCAAAACATGGGGAGAAGAAAAAAAGACACTTTTCCAAAGAGGAAATACAAATGGCCAACAGGCACATGAAAAATTGTTCAATGTCACTAGCAATAAGGGAAATGTAAATCAAAACCACAATGAGATACCACCTTACACCAGTGAGAATGGCCCACATTAAAAAAACAGGCAACAACAAATGCTGGCGTGGATGTGGAGAGAAAGGAACACTCTTACACTGCTGGTGGGAATGTAAACTGGTCCAGCCACTATGGAAAGCGGTGTGGAGGACCCTCAAACTAATGAAAATGGAACAACTTTGACCCAGCAATCGCTGTTCTGGGAATTTACCCAAAGGAGACCTCAGTATGGGTACAAAGGGACACCTGCGCCCACATGTTTATTGCAGCACTATTTATAATTGCAAGGACATGGAAACAACCCAAATGTCCCAAAACAGATGACTAGATGAAAAAGATGTGGTATATATACACAATGGAATATTACTCATCAATTAAAAATGACAAATTAGATGAATTTATGATAACATGGACACACCTAGAAGAAATCATATTAGCAGAAACAAGTCAAAAAGATAAAGACAGACACCAAATGGTTTCACTATTATATGGGAGTTGGGAAAGATAAACAAAAAGCTATGAAGAAAAGTCAAAAACAAACAAACAAAAAAGCTAACAACCAAATCAAAGTACACAACTTCAGGTGTGGGGGGGGGGAGGTGGGACAGAGGGGGAATGATCAGGGAGGGTGGGGGGTGAATTCCGGGAATTACAAAGATGTGAAATTTATATTTAAATAAATTATTTGATGCTTAAAATAAAAAAAAAAGAAAACCACGGAGTTGTGGGAGTAGCTTTAAGCAGTGTTTCTCTAGCAATAACTAATCTACATACCACAGTTTTACTGTTGTATTTGGAGTGTGACGTTGACTCATTCATCCAGCCATGCCATAATATTTAAGATGAATATCTTGAGTACTTAGCTGTGTTAGCAGAAAGGTAGGCATGAAATTACAGCGGAAAGTAAATGGGTACTTCCTAAATCTAGGCATTTATGTAGGAACACTAGTAAACTTAGAAAGCAGATTTTTCAAATGTTTCCTATAGATGAAGATTGTCAAAAACTTTAAAAATCTATTAAATATTATTTGGACAGAATATGTTGTAACAGTAAATTCCTCTCAATTCCTCTCAAAGACAGTAAATATTTTTTGTCTTTTTTTGCTAAAGAAGTTCTGGTATATGTACTCAATTACTACTCAGATTTTTAAAAAGATTAATCCATGCGTTTAGCAGCAACGTAGATAAAATAAGGTGATTATGCTAAGTGAAAATTAGAAAGTTAAAGACAATTACTGGACAATTTCTCTCATATGTGGATAATAAATAACCAAAGTAAGGAAACCAACAAATCACAACAAAAATATCAGCAGAGAGAAGAAAAGATATTCTTTTTTTTTTATTGCACATGTACATATATATATTACATCATTGTCTACTCCGAGGCTCTCCCATTACCTTGAGAAAAGATATTCTTAATATTCCTAATAACATTCAGAAAAATACCTTTTCTTTATGAGCAGATGATCACCCAAACAGTTTTGGCCCAAAATAGAGTGGCTGAGGCCCAAAAGCTAGCTGCAAACCTAAGGCTCCTTTAGGCGGGGAACCAAAACAAAGGATTAGGCATGTCCTAGAGAATTGGAACAAGAGAAAGTTCAGAAATTCAAAATGTACCACATCACCCACCACAAGGTCAAAATAATGGCTGCCATTGTCTTTGACAAAACGATAAAGTCCCAGCAGCAGTTTCCTCATGCATCTCTCCATGTATCGTTCACCCATTTCTCTCCTTCAAGTGTCTTTCCCAAATGTCTTTCTCCAAAAGTCTCTCTACATGTGTCCCCTTCCTTCTTTGTTCCACCTCCACTTATTATATCTACCTCACTCCACCACAGCTGTTCCCCACTCAGGAGGTCTGGTTAAAGACCTGAGCCGGGCACGGCGGCTCGTGCCTGTAAGCTTCAGCCTATAAAGCGGCCAGGCCTAGGGATCGCGGTTCGAGTCCCGCCTGGGGCCCGTAGCGAGACCTAGTTCCAAAAAAATAGTTGGGCGTGGTAGTGCGCGCATGTAATCCCAGCTACCTGGAACACTGAGGCTGGGGATTGCTTGAGTCTGTGGTACCCCGGGCAACGAAAGCCTGCGGTTCCATGGGCGAAAAAATAGCAAGACCTAGTCTCAAAAAAAAAAAAAAAAGACCTGCTAATAGTTGTAGCCCAAAGCAGCTACTAAGTGGTGAGGATGCTGTCTATTCTTTGACCTGTGATGCCCCTTCACCATTTATGGAGATACATTCTGTAACAAGACTAGAACCAATTCACCTGCTTAAGGATGTTTTGGTTGCTACCAAGTTATAGCAATTATAAGTAAAATTGCTATCAATGTCCGTGTGCAGATTTTTGCATGGACATAAATTTCAAATATTTATTCAGTTAATATAAAGATGCAGGATTGACCAATCGTATGGTAAGAATATGTTTAGTTTATAACAAACTATCAACCTGTCTTTCAGAGAGCACTATTTTGCATTCCCACCACAACATGGTAAATAGAGCAATGAGCAGCGGTATATTAAATTAAGACATAAAATATTGTTGAACATTAAAGACAAATGAGCTTACAATCTATAAAAAGACATGGAAGAAAATTAAATGCATACTGCTAGTTCAAAGAGGCTAGTCTAAAAAGTACACATTATGAGACTTCAACTATATGACAATCCTGAAGAGGCAAACCTATACAAACAGTAAAAAAGATCAGTGAGTGCCAGAGTTTGAAGGAGAGATAAATATGCATAACACAATGAATTTTTAGAGCAGTGAAATTAATTTGAGTGATATTATGGTGGTAGATACATGCTATTCTACACATTTTTGTCACAGAATAAACAACATCTAGAGTGAACCCTAAGGTAAATATAGGCATTATTTAATAATGATGTGCCAACGATGGTGGGTCATCCATTTTCAGGAATGACCATTGTAGTGGGGAATGTTGGTGATGGGGGAGATAGTAAACAGGTAGGGATGGAAGCTCGAGAAATCTTTGTACTGAGTTTCAACTTTGGTGTGAACCTAAAACTGTTCTAAAAAGTACTACACATTAAGAAAAGAATCCTTATTACAGGAATGATATTTTCTGACAATAGTAATTGTATTATCAATAATAAAAGACAGTTCAAATAAACAATCATTAGGAAGGTTAAAAATCTAAATAATTCATTATTTTCAAAAAAAAAAGGAAAATAGCAATTAGAAGCTATTTAGGACTGAATATTTACACATGTTCATATTTGGCCTCCACAGGTGGTAGAGACTTCTGGGGGTCACAGTAGAGGTACTAATAAGTACAAGAATACTTTGAAAGTCTATGTTGTAGGTTATAGACTAATTTTCATGAGAATTATTGTAAAATAAATTAGGCAACTAGTGATTTCGTTTAATTAATTGCTTCAACATAATGTTCAAGGAAAAGAAAACAAGCAAATCCAAGATAAAAAGTCTGGCAAAAAACTAAAATTTTGTAGTCAAAATGTTATCTTACCTTTTAAATAAAGCTACTTCAAACTGAAAGGAAGCTCTTACAGGAAATGCCATTACCTGTGATATGAAGACATTCACATAAGTCGCTGCACAGATGATTCAGACACAGTGTTTGTCCTCAGAGAACTTTCAGACTAGTTCCCAAAGGTATCCATTCATTAAAATGTGGCAAGTCCACAGAGATGTCCCACGTTTGTGTGTGTGTGTGTGTGTGTGTGTGCGCACGCATGTATGTAGATGTAGATGGGTTATGGGTACGTATGTGGGTGTGTGGTTGTATGCGTGTGTGTGCACATGTGTGTGTGACACCACAGATGACAGACACAGAGTACAACCTGGGGTTCAAGAAGAGCTTTTGAAAGAAAAGCCCATGCCAGTCTCTAAAGGCATCAAATGGCTTTTCCTGTGCATGTCACAGCCTTCATAGTGTAAACAAAATGTGCTAAAGAATGTAAATGTTTCTGAATTTTCCTGAAATATCTAAGACAGGCATACACGTAATTCATCAACTTCTCAGTTGTATTGCCCTAGGCAATTCAGGAGAAGGAAAAGGAAAAAAAAATCAACAGTTACTTATTAGTAGCCCTAAGCAGACACATGAACTGAACTGAGAGGCCTCTTATAAAACCCTTGCTAAACTGTGGAATTTTCAGAAACTGTTACTTGTCGTAACAATCAGAAGATAATGGTGCATCATCATCATCATCATCATTTGTATTCCAATCTGAAAATTAACATTCTACCATCAGACTGTAAATAAGACAGGGATACAAATTATCATTAGGATATTTGCTACTTGACTCAGTATATGACACTGGGACAGGTATGTGGGGAAGACAGACAGATTGCTGAGCAACAACATGGTCCAGCCTTGCAGGGTTGACTATTACAAGACAAGAAAGAAGAGTAGATCATGTGGAAATTTCACATATAATTTAAAAGCAAAACAGAGTAGGTTCATTCAGTGCCTTACCTCATTCACATCTGCCCATTCATTAGGCTGATTCATTCATTACCCTCTGACTCCAAAACAAGATTGAAAAATTAAAGATAAGGAAACAACAGACAATTCTTGAATAGGTCGCAGTCACCTTACAGCTATGAGATTCTCCTGGGACGTCCTAATTTGGAAAATCAATGTGGTCCATTGGAAAACATCCTCCCTAATTCGGCAATATCTTTAGAGGTGAAAACTCTCAGCTGGGCCATCTGGCCCGGTGGGTCTGTGAACAGCTGCTGCGCCACCAAGGACTTCCCATCACCCACTCCCACAAGCCCCTCTATTTCAGTTTTTCTCTGACCTTTCTACTTTGAAGACAGGTGTTTGTGTAAACCTGGTGCTCAGTTAATTGTATTTATTTTAGGTATTTTCTACTTTGCATGTGTATGAGAGAGAACATGCTGCCTTGGGAGACTAGTTACAAGATTTTCAAGATTGGTGATCACAGGTTGAAGTATGTATAACCAGGTGCAGGTGTGGGCATGCTTGTGTGCCTGCATGAGTGTGCTTTGGAATTTTTGAGTGGCAAATAAGTCCCTTTATGTTTTCTAGAGAACCAGGGCTTTTTGAGTTTGACTAATTACCACTCCAAAGGCTCTAAGAAATCAAGAGACATGACTTCCTGGGGAAGCTGGGGGTGCTCTCTCCAGGGATCTTCAGGAAAAGCCCAAGTTAAACAGCCTAAACACAGACTCCCACCTGCACCTCCCCTAGCAGACCTGTGAATCCTGTCACCTATTTCTTTGGCAATTACTAAAAGTTAGATCTGATTTTGCTTGACTTCCCTTGGTTTTCAAGCATGATCACTGATAATATTAGAAGCAGAGGTCCACTCTCATGCTGATAAAGGCAAAGAAAGAATCATCTATTTTTCTGGCAGCAATACAATACAGGCTCAATTTCTATAGTTGGTATGGGGGCATGGACAAATTTGAAGGTTAAATGCATATTTATATGTCTCTGTAATGTGATGTTAATGTTATAATGAAGCCAGGATCCTAATATGGACAGTATTGAAATTTAGGCATTGATGCCATTAGCTGTGTCTGAAAAACACAGAGGTAAAGACGGCCTAAACAGGAAAAGTGTACTGGGGGAAACAGGATAGGGGTACTTTTATTTTGTTGCAAATCGCAGGTGGGGAAAAGAAAATGTATCACCAAGAGAGTGTGTAGAGGGAAAGTGGAACCTTTGGCATTTAGTGGGGGGGGGGAGGATAAAAAAAAAAGGGAGCAGAGTCTAGAGGAGACAGAGAACTTTTGGGGAGAGGAGAGAAGAAAATGGCAGGCAGGTAAAAAGTAACCCGAGTGACTATGCTGGGCAGAAGCCCCCTGGAAGAATGAGCTGGTCGTGACAAGGAGCCATGGTGACCTGTAGAAGAGTAGCCAATGTGGAGAGTGTGGACGCAGCAAAGTGACATAGTGAGCTGGTATCTGGAGATAGCCAGGGGTTTGGAAAGTTGATTTATGCATCAGCATTTGAAGTAGTTTGAAGCATCTTGGAGAAGGGGAGCAGGGTGGCACACCGCGGAGAGAAGAAGCAAAGAAAAGAGGATGGAAAAGACTGGAGCTTTGCAGAGTGCCTGCCTCAGGTTTGAAAGAGCAAAGGGGCACCATCATGGACATGTGTCTTTGGGACCTTTGGGACTGAGAATGGTGACTGAGGTAAGATAACTGACTACTTGTAGCTTTAAGGAGTTTTTGTTTTCCCTGTTAATTTCCCTTGTAAATAAAATCCCTTGTTAAACTGCGTTTTGAATGGCAACTGCTACGCGCTGGTGATGCAGACCTGTGGTTTGATGGTTAGTGGCATCTGCCCCTTTCCGTCCCGATTCCAATAAGAGTACTGCAGTAAACACATTTTAGTAAGAATTTTTATTCTATGGTTCAACTCAGCTCCTAGCTCTTATTTCTCCTTAACAGAGAATCTTCCAGTTCTATGAAACTGGAAATTTGGTAATGGAAATGGCTCTGTTATTGTAACTGCATAATACCCTTCTGTATTCTATACCAGACATACTGTGGGGTGTGTGAAAACTGCTGTGATTAATGCTACTGTTAATTCATTTTGTGCCTGTCTGTATTGTATAATGCTATTTCATGTGTTTGCAAAAAGGTAAAGGTTTGTCCTGTGCCAACATGGATATGTTGGTATAAAAAGAAAGTGGGCAATGATAGTAGGTGGCATGGCTAGATGGGGAGCCACAGGCCCTTGTCTTTGTGATGCAGCTGAAAATTGGGCTGCATCATTTCTGGCCTAGTAGACAGGGCCTACGAAAGAGATTGCACATGAAGGAACGGGAAGCATGCAAGGAATTGTGGCCATCAGTGGTTGGTGTGGCCAGACACCACAGAATGACGGGCCTGCAGTGGCCGGGAGCCATAGTGTGGCTGGGTGTGCAGAGACCCAGCTGGAGAAGTCTGGAGGGACGACTGCCTGGGTGGGCAGCATAATGGCCAGATGCCTTGAACTGTGGGCTAGGGAAAGAAAGGCACATGGCCCATGAGTGAGAGGCAGCATGGAAATAGAAAAAAGGCTTGTTTTATTTGGAGCTGGAAAGCTGGTATCTGGTGAAAGCCAGGAATTTGTACAAGCTGATTTTGCATCAGTATTTGCTGGAAAAAAGTCAAAGAAACTTGGAGAAGCTGAGGATGCCGGAGTTGAGGATGCTGCTATTTTCTCAGATGTGCATGGTTGGAGGAACACCCCAACAGGAACTTTGAACTGAGAACTTAGACTTGACTGTGTGATGAGAAAGTCAGGATTCCCCCCAATCTTGGGGACACTTTGCTCATTTACACTTGTTTAAAATATATACATGATGGAATATTACTCATCCATTAAAAATGACAAATTAGATGGTTTTATGATAACATGGATGGGCTTAGAAGAATTCATATTAGCAGAAACAATTCAAAAAGTAAAAAACAAACGGAGGCCAGGCACGGTGGCTCGTGCCTGTAAGCTTCAGCCTATGAAGTGGCTGGGGCTAGGGATCGCAGTTCGAGTCCTGCCTGGGGCCCGTAGCCAGACCTAGTTCCAAAAAAATATCTGGGTGTGGTGGTGCACGCCTGTAATCCCAGCTACCTGGGAAGCTGAAGCTGGGGATTGCTTGAGTCTGGGGTACCCCGGGCAACGAGAGTCTGTGGTTCCACGGGCAAAAATAGCGAGATCTTGTCTCACAAAGAAAGAAAGAGAGAAAGGAAGGAAGGAAGGAAGGAAGGAAGGAAGGAAGGAAGGAAGGAAGGAAGGAAGGAA
>PVHY01011004.1:0-49652 GCA_004024945.1 Uropsilus gracilis | reverse complement strand
TCAGAATCATATATCAACATAAATTGATAAAACAAAACCTACAGAAATTCCAGTAAAGGAGGTCAGTGTCTTTGGATAAAGCAACAACCAACAATCACTGTACTACTTGTTCTCAAGTTGGAAAGACAGGTTGTAGATTTTGGCTATTTTCTAAACGAGTGATACTGAAAGGATAACTTTTCCCCACATATCCAAGCTTTTCTTATCTCTTCCTTTTCAAAACAAGTCACAGTGCAAGCTATTTAAAAAAAAAAAAAAGAAAAAGAAAAAGAAAAGATCAGTCTTCTGGCTTATTACCCTAGCAAGCTGCTGATCTACAACAGATAATTCAATAGGAAATATCCCTTCAAGATGAGCACATTGACAAAAATAAACACGTATGAATGAATGACATGACGGAGAAAACAAACTCAAATCAAATTTAATTGGTAGTAAAATAGGTATTTATTCAGAATGTAGAGAGGCACTACATGCAAGAAACATAAGCATGATTTTAAGAGCCAGTGATTTCAAGTAGAAACAAAGAAAATGTAAACTCAGGACATGAACAAATGTGCTTGATACATAAAATAGAAGAGCGTATCAAGAAGTTATCTCAGAATGAAGCACAAAGGGGAAAGGAAATGAAAGGCCTAAAAGACACATTAAGAATTGAGTAAAAGTCTGATTTTCTGCCATTTGTTTAGCAGCTGTTTTAGAAGATGAATGTAATGAGAAAGAAAAAGCCAATATTTAAATAGATGACAGAATAAAATTTCCCAGAAATGAGGGAAGGCAGAAGTCCTCCTATGAAAGCATTACAAGTGCTAAGTGAATAAAAATACCACATCTAGAGACAGTATAGTGATTTTTAATAGTGTTCAGATAAAAGGAATTTTTTTTTTTTAGTTTGACGATGAATTGAGATGAGTGAGCTTAGGTTAATGCCTGATTTTGCAGTAGCTAAATGAGACTCGAGGATTAAATAAAGGTTTGAGACAGATTTACATTTTTCCCTTCCCTCCTGTGCTCTCATTTCTTCCCCCTTTCTACTACTGTAAAAAAAAAAAAAATTATTTTAACATTTGATGTATAAGCTAAGATTTGCAGGAATAGAACTGGGAAAGATAAGTTTAAACTTAGGAAGTGAAAAGTTCAATATGCATCTAAATGATAGTGAGTGGCAAACAAAGCATGCTAAACAAAATGAAACAAAACCAACATAAATATAGAAAAATTATCGTGACTTGCTCCTGGGCCAAATTGCATTTTGATAAAAGTGACTTAACAACAACCTTCAGAAGCACTTAAATCATTATATACATTGATTATTGAAACCCATTTAAAGAAAAAAGTGTTAACAAAGATAAATTTTAGAAAAACCATAAAGATTTGTGTTGGAACTTCACCTCTAATGAAACTGGGGTAACAGGGAAAAGATTTATCCTCCAGCTTCAAACAACAACATAACAGGAAAAAGGTATGAAAACATATTCTTTGAAACTCTGAATGTCAGGCAACTCAGAATAAAAGTGCTTCAGATAAACAGATAATGAGAGCCCAATAAACTATGAGTGTTTCCAACACAATAGAGAGAAGATGAACTCATGAGGTACCTGACAGACACCCCGACTGATAAAAATAAGATGAGACATCAGGTGATTCAAGGTGGCTAAAATCATTAAAACAGAATAGTGGATACAATAAAGCTATATAATTATAATCAAGAGTGACAACCTAGGTATTGAATGCTGCTCAGGGCCTCTTTTTTATATAGCTCATATACTCAGAATGATCTTCACACGTTTAAAGAAGGTAAAGAAGGAAGGAAAGCACATGTTTTTTATGCCCTATAAAACCTAAATCATATATGATTCTTTCTAGTGAGATAGAAAGAGAGAGAGTGCGAGAGAGAGAGAGACAGACACAGGGAGAGAAACTCCAAAGTTTTATAGGACCCTCCTTTAAGTATTCATCAGGATACTTAGCTTGATTTCTGAGTTAAAAACTTACTTGATCTTCAGCCTATGAAGTAGCCGGGGCTAGGGATCATGGTTTGAGTCCCGCCTGGGGCCCGTAGTGAGATCTAGTTCCAAAAAAATAGCTGGATGTGGTGGCGCATGCCTGTAATCCCAGCTACCTGGGAAGCTGAGGCTGGGGATTGCTTGAGTCTGTGGTACCCTGGGCAACATGAGCCTGCATTTCCACTGGCAAAAATAACGAGACCTAGTCTCAAAAACAAAACAAAACAAAACAAAACAAAACAAAACAAAACAAAAAACCAAAACAAAACAAAACAAAAAACCAAAAACTTACTTGATAAAAAAATTAAAAACTATAAAACAAGAATGAAGGTAACACAGTCTCCAATCTCAATCTTCGCTACAAAGTTAGAAACATCAAAACTGTATAGTATTGGAATAAGTAGGCACACAGATCAATAGAATTGAGAACCCATAAATTAACCAGTTTACAACAGTTACAACAGTTATACGAACAGTTATTATAAAGGAGTCCATAGTATGTAAGGAGAGAGGAAAACCTCATCAGCAATAGTTTTATGAAAGCTGGATAGTCACATGCAAAAGAATGAAGTTAGACCACTGTCTCACACTATACACAAAAACTAAATCAAATAAGTAAAAGAATTGGATGTAGACCTCAAATCATAAAATTCATAGAAGAAACCATCAGTAAAACTCTCATAAAAAGAACTTCATCAAATAAAGTTTCTGTTCAGCAGAAGAAACTATCATTAAAATTATTTCCTTACCAATGGGAAAAAATATTTACACATCGCACAAGGGGGAAGAGCATGATTTTAACTCCACTGAAAGGGGCTAAAATCCAAGAGCTATAAAGAGCTCACACAATTCATAAGAAAACAACCTAATTTGTAAAGTGGACAGGAGACCTAAATAGACACAACTCCAAAATGGCCAACATGATGAAGTGCTCATTTTCACTTATTATCAGGGAAATGTAAATCAGTACTACACTGAGATACCACCTTACATTTTTAAGAATAGCCCATATCAAAAAGATCAGGAAAACACTGGTGTTTGTGAAGGTATGGAAGAAAAGAAACCCTCAGATACTCTGGGTGAGGATATAAAGTGGTCCGGTCTTTTTTAGGAAACAGAATGGAGGGCCTTCAAAATATTAAAAGCAGATATACTATATTATCCAGCAATTCCACTCCTAGAAGTATCCCATATCACTAATTTGAAGACATTCATACACTTCTATGTTCACTGTAGCATTATTTGCAGTAGTCAAACTATGGAAACCACTAAATGTCCAAGAGTTGATGAGTGAATATAAAGGATGTGGAAACACACACAATGAACTACTTGGCTGTTAAAAAAAATAAAATAAAATCTTGCCATTTACAACACCATGCATCAAGGGAGCTATACTGTCATGCAAGGGACCAGATCAGTACTATTCCAGTTATCTGCCCAATTGTAATAGCCAATGGTCTTAGCACAGGGAAAGGCTATTTCAGTTATGCAAAAAAACACCTACAGAGAACAAAGGAACAGTAGCTGTATTTCCTATTTGTTTTAGACTTTATTTCACTGAAGGCAGGAAGGTTTAATAAAATTAGCATTTTATTGATTCTATTTTCCACTGGTCTTGAATTTAGTAAAATTCACCCCCTAAAGGGTAGGAATGATAGGGGGTGCCTAGAGCACATACCACCTGGGTGCCATTGTCTTCTATTGCTTTAGGATTGCAAATTTCAGAGAGGACTGATATTGGTTTTGCCATTAACATAGGTGATTGACAAAGTTTTCTTCCTGAGCCCTGTCTTGAGCAGGAAGAATTTGCAAAAAAGGGATAAATAGAGGCTCAAGGACAAAGGAAGGGGTATTCAGCCATTTTGGGAGGAAAGATGGAGGCCAGACCATGATGACTGAGGGGTCTGAGCCCTGGGACCTTTGGCCTGGGCTGGTAAACTCTTGACTTTTAGTAAGCATAAACTGAATATGCCTGCTGACAGCTAAAGAGGTTGGAGATTTGAACTCCATGCTGGAGTTTTTCTTGCTGAGTTGACTTGGAGGTTTTTGGAGAGGCCATGTGAGCTAGGCCTGAATAAATGAACTCTGATGGTCTCGTACTACGGAGTTTCTTTCTATTACCTGGAGGAGTACAACAAGGAGAATACAGCATTATACTTTCCACTACCTACTTGGAAAAGCTGGAGCACAGCAAAGATAGATGTCAACTCTTTGAGTGCATGTTAATGAACTCTAGAAGATTGGAAAAGTTGTGAGGTTAAGAGGACTAAAGAACTGTAGGTTTTTGGACAATCTTGGGGAAAGGTTTTGGAAAATGTTAGGGAAGGGTTTGGACTATGTCGGGGTAATCAGGTTTTTTTTCTTATGTTCCTGTAAATTTTTAGAAATTTATTTTGTTTAGTGATAAATTAGTCTGCACTCTAAGAGTTTTGTTCTGGGTTTGGGAAAAATAACAAGGCTGGGGATGGCAGAAAGAAGCCATAATATGATTGTCTTTAAGCTGCAGGAACTGCAAAGGGTAAGTTGAGGCAAGCTAGTAAGATTTAAACTGTAATGTTTTTGTTTTGTTTTTTTTTTTTTTTAACTGCAGTCTGTGGAGCAGGGAGCTGAGAAAAGCAGTGGCTAGAATCTGAATAATAAAGGTGACTAATCTGTGAAGGTACTACCTTCAGGAGGTTAGAGTGTGAATTTGCCTGGGAGAGATAGGCAGATAATTATTGAGTTTTAAGAAAGTAAGAGAGCTCCCTTATTATTTATTTTTATTTATTTATTTCTGCTAGCCCCAGTCTTTTTTCTTCCAAACACAGAACAAAACTTAGAATGCAGACTAATTTATCACTAAATAAAATAGATTCCTAATTACTTAACTGCAGAAAGAAACATAAGTAAAAACCTGACTACCCCAAAATATTCCAAACCTTCCCCAACATTTTCCAAAGTTCTTTCCCAAGATTGTCCAAAATCCTCAGTCCTTTAGTCCTTTAACCTCACCATGTTTCCAATCTTTCAGAGATCATTAACATGCACTAGAAGAGAAGACATGTCTTTTTGGTGAGTGCCAGCTCTTCCAAGCAGGCAGTCGAAGTATAATGTTGTCTTTTATTATTTACTTATTTACTATATATGTTTATTAGGATGTTATTCGTAATTTGGGATTGATGGTTTTGTTTTCATTCATTTTTTTTCAATTAGGAAAACGAGGATATTACAACTAAGAAATAGTATGAGACTGTGCTTGAACTGTGGGGAAAGTATGAAGCTGGGAGGGGAACTGGGACACAATTTAACAAACGAAAGGGCAAAATGTGAGAGTTAATGCGTATCAGATATATGCATGAAGAAGAAACAACAAACATAAAAAAGGAAAAAGATGCACAGACATTTCAAGGCTACTTATTTGAGGAGTATAAGAGCAATAAAATCATAAAAATGATTTTTCTAAGTCTGAATGATCTGCAACATTTTTCAAAGCAGGGTTTGGGTTGGAGATGTTTTATTTAAGCTGATTGGGCAGCTGTCACTTGAGTAGGCATCTACCCCAGTCAATTGTGCTCCAAGTTAATATAAATTAAATCTGAGTTTGAATATAAAAATTCATAAATATTAGAAAGTCTGTCAGTACCTTACACAAAGTAACTCAAAATAAAGCTTATTGAATTGTTTCATTTATAATTTTCAGCCATATATGAACTTTAAAATGTGAATGATACTTTAAAATAACTTAGTAGCTATTTGGAGGAGATAATAACATATATCCTTATATTATACTTATTTGAGTATAATACTCAGAAGAAAGATGATTCATACAAGCAAATACTTCAATATAGGAGGCAGATGAAACTCACAAACCCCACGGTCCACATGTTTGCCATTTGTAGAGCTTCTAAGAGATGTATCTCAATGAGTAGCTCTTCTGTAACTACAGGCATATGTGGTGATGGCTGATGGGTCTGAATTCACTTTTGATCCAAAGACTATAATCTATTAAACCACAGGTTAACCAGTTGAATATAGTGGCATGGTGGAAAACTCTGGCAGGAGTAATGGTATAATATTATCAGTCATTTATGTCTGGATGATTTTGAATATGAGGCAGATAATGTAAAGGAGTGGTGAGTTTCAGCCAAAGAACATGGGAAATCTGAGTGGGAGAGACTAATCGAGGCTTCCTAGTGAAAACACAAGAGGTCCAGAATATAATGCCTCTGGAACTTCATCAACCAATACTTGTACTGTGAAATAACTTTCTCCTGAAAGCTTTAGAACATGCCATCTCCTTGAGAGACTAGACCATCTTTTAGACTTATATGTGAGATTGCTATGTGGAAAGAATTGCTGTATTTCTTTCAATAAGTTCCTAGGTGAACTATGGTTTTTATGTGCAAATAGGTTAATTAAAAACAATATTGTTTACCTGGCTGACATACATAGAAAAAATAACTTGCTTTTTTATGAGATTTTTTTTCTTGATGAAAATCCTACAAAGATGTTTATGTGTAAAAACACAGACTGTAAAATTAGAAAGGACTTTAGAAGTGACCAAATAAAATCTCCCCCACAGTTTATAAGTTTTGTCTAAACCCAGGCAGTTGATCATTCTGTTTAAATATTAAAAATTTCAAGTTACTTTAGTCATAGGGTAGCCTCTTGGATTTTTGTAAGAAATCACACTAAGGTGATAATTGTAAGAAAGCTTTTCCCTTTGTTGTGTTAAATTCTGTCTTCCTGTAATTCATAACAATTAGTCCTTGTCTGCTGAGACAAAGATTCTTCCTCCTCTACGTGGCATTTAAAACAATTTTTGAAGATAACTGAAGACCACATAATTCTTTATTTCTGTATGGTAAACAGCCCCATTTTCTCCACTCACCATTCTTCAAGTAATATAGTTCCCTGAATTCTCATAATCCTGTTATAGCCTACTAGTTGCTTACTGATTTATAACTGACTAGAGTCAAACAAATATGATATACTGACATTTTTTCCACAACCATATAAATAAGCTCTCAACCATATTAATTTATTCCATGACAAGTAAAAATTCCAATTTTTACATCTAAGTATTCCATTTCGATATTTTATGGTGGGTCATTATGCATGGCACAAGGATTTCAAATCATTCTGGCTATATAAACCTAAGGAGGTTCCATCACATTTAAGAATATTTCATTTAATAATCATTATTTCTTGAGGATCGATCTCATCTCCATAGGTTTTGTCATCTAAGAGAAAATCAACAGCAGAATGTCCTCAGTGAGAGTCACAACTTTGATTCAAATAGACCAAGAAAAACTCTATTTTATAAAGGAGTGGTTGCAGGAGACTTCCAGATTTCCCGTGGAGGATTAGTGATCATATTCAACATTTTTCTTTGATTTTAATTTAGGCCATATCCCCATTAGAAATTCTACTTAATTAGGGCATTTGTTAAAAGTCCATAATGTTAAATCAACGGAAAATTTCCAATAGTAGTCTATTTGAATTTTCATGTTAACATTGAATACATTTTAGAAATGTATTAAATAGATCTTTTATTAAAAAATTTAACTATCACAGCCCAATTCTATTCCAAATAGCAAAATTAGTTTTATGCATAATTACTCAATGAAGAGTTATAAATGTACAATTCATTTAGAAGCTATGTAGCATGCTGCATATTTGGCTGCTATGACAGAAGGACTAATACAAATTTTCTCAAAGGAAATTATAGTTTGTTTTTTTCTTAGCTTAGCAACTAAGATAATGGTATCTTATTTAATATTGATCATGTCATAAGATTCAAGCCAATGGAAAGTCATATCACTAGAATATTAAGATACTTCCAAAGATGCATATATTGAGCATTGTAGAAAAAAAAGTGAAAATATAACACTACATTTAACTTCTTGAGTGCTTCTATACTAACATAGATAATGCTATGTCCAGCTTCCCACTAAAAATTACCTTATACTTTAGTTTTTATTGATTCTAATCACATACCACATGCATTTTTATAAATTATATATTTTTACTACTTTAACAAATCATTATAAAAAGAGCACACAAATAGAATATTTAGAGAATGAGATAAACATGAAATGTATTTTTAAAACATACATTTGAGTTTTACCTATTAATGACACAAATTGTTTTATATTCAGTTTTCTGGAACATTGCAGGACTGTCCACTATATCATTTCTAATCCAATTATTTTCTTACTCACTCATCACTTGACTTCAAAGAACTCCTATATTAAAGTAGATGTGCTATCTCTTTCATTTTCCTTCTGTTCGTACTTGCTTTGTTATTTTTCTCCCATAAGAATTCTTTCTAGAAACTTATTTTGGGACAATATATTTAAAACACAATACTATAATCCACACATCTATTTCACCAGGCTGATAAGTATCCCCACTGTGTTCTAAGGCACAGAGGACAGACAAGGGCATGAAGTCAGGTCTGGACCAAGATTCACTGAATTTGTGTTTTTTTTCAGTTAACTGGCTAGGTGTTTCTGGTTTTCAAACACACTTGGTGGTGGGCTTTTATATACCTATTTTATACAGGAATATATGTAAATTATTAAAGAAATCAAATTACTATAATCACTCACTTAGGCAGAAAATGGCATAACCAGTGTACTTGATTCAAAAGTTTATGCTCTTATTTTGACACTACCCTCCTTCCCCATTAATCTTTCCTTACCTAGCCAATCCTGAGAGTCACTAAGCTGTGTGCTCCTGTCAGTCCTGTCAACAATAGGGGTAAGCTGTTTTCAAGTTTTATTTTGAAAATAAAAGAAAAATGCTGGTAACAGAAATCTATGAGTACAGATATTCTTCTTATAGTTATAAGACATACCACATTTACTTCCACTTTAGACAGTCAACAAATTTAGAACAGAAATATAGTAAATGCACATGCTTTAAAAAATGAAATCTAATTTCCTTACAGCCACTGAATATGGTTGTCTCACAATTATAACCTAAACAAATAGTTAAACAGGGGGAAATATTATAGGTTGTGAGAAAAAAAAGGAAAGCTCTACAGATTATTTTACTTTTTACACTTCAAAAATATTACCTGCAAAATTCAGATTACAACAGATTACAGAGATATCAAGGTGACTAATTGATAGCATATCTAAAGTACACTGCAAATAACATGGAAATCTATTGATCATTTTAGTTAATATTTAACTAGTTACTACTTAAACACTGAAAATCATTTATTTTGATTTGCCTTTTTACTTATTCATATGTAAAAATAGTAACACTACCTCCTTAAAAACATGACTTTGTGTTATGTGTTTAGAACTTATTGTAACCAAAATATGGGCTTCCAAATAACTTGAGATATAGAATACTTTCCCTTTGCCTTCTAATTCATGCATGCCAAAGCCCCTCTTTCATAGCCAAAGGAACATGGAAAAGTCAACAGAAACCCTGATGGGAAGCATGCTTAGAAAAAGAGTCAAGGACATTGGAGAAGATTAATAACCAGCATTAGGCTCCCAGGAGAGACTGCACTACCACAAACTGGAGAGAATTGACAGGAACCAGTAATGAGGAACAGGCCCAGAAACAGAACGCAGTGCATGTAAAAAAGTTGTGAAATATAATCTGTATATAGTACAAAGAAACTAAGAGCTTTTGTCTGTAGTACTGTCTACCATGGGAATAGACACATAACTTGAGTGGAATGAAAAACTAGGTACTGCACAGCACACAAGATTTGCTAAGTGAAACAAAAGGATTCTGTAACACAATTTAAACAATATAATCCAAATGTTTGCTTCATAGAGCTCATAAAATAACACCTTAATCAAATCAAATTCATTTTTTTATTGCTGTGATTTTCATGCTTTGTCATTTTCCTGAGATTTACAAGATATAAGTTGATGGAACTCCTGCTATATGCCTGATTTTCCTGTAAGCAGTGCATTTATATTTCATAATAAATGCTACTATGATAGAGCTATTTTCTTTTCTATTTTCCTATTTCCAAAGATGAAGAAATTGACTTGAGACAAGTCAGGAAATAAGTCTAACAAGCTAGCAAGTTCTGATGGGCCCTGCAAAATATCCTTCAAATATTTTGTACTACCTAGTTATATTTATGTATTACAAAGAAAATCATGTTTATATTTATATACTTGAGAATTAGAAAGCCCATCTAATAGTCATGGAAAATTCAAATATTTAGGATTTATTTTTTTGAGTATAAAGATGGTTATAATAATAATCACACTATCATAATAGCAATGATGTAAGACTAAAACCAGAACCTAAGTTCACAACTGTAGATTATTTCCAAACATTACTGTCGTGAAGTTATTTTTTAGTATGACTTTGCTATTACTATCCCCCATTTTTCCTTCCCTTGAATCTGTGCTATTAAATGTGTTTTGACTAAAATAATATGACAGAAATGAAATTCTATGATTTCTGGTTCTTGGACACTAAGAAAGACACTATGAAAGACACTAAGGCTCCTGTCTTCACCTTCTAGAAAGATGGATAACAGATAAAGAATTTTGGGTTATCTAGCTGAAAATATAAACCCATGAATATAAAGTGATAAAGACCATATAAAAGAGTTAAAGCCCTAGACATAATTAAGCCTATTTGACAAGTCAAGAAGAATGATGTCTAGCACTCAATGACCACTTCCAGTCATTCGGTACACCCCATTTGGGACATCAGGTTAGTGAGTGAAGATCATCTAGCCTACATGAAAGCCATTCTAGCTCACAACATTTCTTACTCCTGCCCTAATATCTGCCACTTAGAGTCACAATGAATACAAAAATACAAACATTATGCAAATTAGTATAGTTCACCTTATGATTTTTTAACTTTACAATAATGTGAAAATGATACGTAGTATGACCCATAATTCACACATTTTTGGGCAATACCCCACTGCCTTCTGCTAGCTATACTTGATTCTCATCAGGAAGAAGATTTATAATACTTTCTCTGGCATCTAACATTTAATTCCAGTGCAATATTTCATTTTTTAGGCTCAATATAGTTTCAGTATTAATGGTGAGAATACACAGAACCATTTTGTTTTTCACTCTTAGTACTGTAATCAATAAATTGCACCAATTATTAATAACAAATGGTGGTGGTCAACTGAATATCAACCTATGAAAGTGTGAAATTGAATTCTCCCCTTATAAAAACAACAAGAAATTTACTCAAAAATGTATTAAAGGGTAGCTATAATGCTTAAACTACTTTAAGAATCATTTTGGAAGTGAGGAGAAAGATTCCACACTGGTCTTAGCAATGATTTTTTTTTTGATATGCACCTAAATTATAGGCAATGAAAGCAGAGATAAATAAGATACATAAATAAGCTATAACATCAAACTTTAAAAACTTCTTTGCAAAGAAAATAATGAACTGAAAGGCAACCTGAAAATGAAAGCCTTTGCAAATCACAAATCAAGGGATATTCAGACTGTTAAAAAAACTGATTATATAAATAATTTATATATATATATATATATATATATATATATATATATATATATCAAATCAATGTAATCCTCAGGGGTCACCCATCAACTCCCCTCCCTGGCTGCTCCAGTTGCTTACCACCACCCCATTGTGTACTTTTATTTGGTTGTGCATATATTAGTGAAACCATTTGATTTCTGTCTTTGTCTTTCTGACTTGTTTCTGCTAATATGATTTCATCTAGGTACATTCATGTTATCATAAATTTATCAAAATTGTCTTTTTTAATTGATGAGTAATATTCCATTGTGTATATATACCACATCTTTGTCATCCATTCATCTGTTTTGGGACATATGGGTTATTTCCATGTCTGGCAGTTATAAATAGTGCTGCAATAAACATCCAAGCACAGGTGTCCCTTTGTATCCACATTGAGGACTCCTTTGGGTAGATCCCAGAAGAGCAATTGTTAGGTCAAATAGTAGTTCCATTTTCACTACTTTGAGTGTCCTCCACACACTGCTTTCCATAGTGGCTGGACCAGTTTACATTCCCACCAGCATTGTAAGAGTGTTCCTTTATCTCCGCATTCACACCAGCACTTGCTATTACCTGTTTTTTGGTATGGGTCATTCTTATTTGTATAAGGTGGGATCCCATTGTGGTTTTGATTTGCATTTCCCTTATTGCTAGTGATATTGAGCAATTTTTCATGTACCTGTTGGGCATTTGGATTTCCTCTTTGGAGAATTGTCTTTTTTAGTTATCCCCATTATTTGACTGGGTTGTGAGTTTCTTGTGGATCTTCCTTATTAAACCCTTATCATTCTTGTGGAGGGCAATTTTTTTTTCCTATTCAGTTGGTCTTCTTTTTTTTTTAATGTTGTCTCTTTTGCTGTACAGAAGCTTTTTAGTTTGATTAGTCCAGAAAGGGATTTCTGAATTGTAATTGAAGGGTTTTGCCCAAGTTTTCCTCTATGTATGTTTTGGTTTCAGGTCTGACATAAGTCTTTTAGCCATTTTGAATTGATTTTTGTGCATGGTGTGAGGAAGTACTCTTGGTGGATTTTTTTTGTGTGTCTTAATCCAATTTTCCCAGCACTATTTATTGCTTAGTCCATTTTTCCCAGCACCATTTATTGAAGAGGTTATCTTTGTTCCAATATAAGGTTTTCACTCCTTTGTTGAAGATTAGTTGACTATATATGTGTGGTTATATTTCCAGGCACTCAATTCTGTTCTATTGGTCTGATTATCTGTTGTTTTACCATTACCATGCTGTTTTAATTATTATGACTTTGCAGTATAACTTGAAGTCTGGAATAGTTATGCCTCTTTTTTTTTTTTTTGGCTAGCAGGCTTTTTGATATTCAAGGTCTTTTGTTATTACATATGAATCTCTGTAATTTTTGTTCCATCTCTTTAAAGAATGTTATTGGAATGTTTATAGGGACTGCATTAAATTGTAGGTTGGCCACTTTGATGTCAGTTTTTCCAATCCATGACAGGGAATGTCTCTCCATTTTCTTATGCTTTCTTCTATCTCTTTTAGCAGTGTTTAAAGTTTTCTTTGTATAGTCCTTCCTTCCTTCCTTCCTTCCTTCCTTCCTTCCTTCCTTCCTTCCTTCCTTCCTTCCTTCCTTCCTTCCTTCCTTCCTTCCTTCCTTCCTTCCTTCCTTCCTTCCTTCCTTCCTTCCTTTCTTCTTTTTTTTAGGTTTATTCCCAGATATTTAATTGTTTTTAATTGTTTTTGCTGTTATGGTAAGTGGGATGGTTTTTTAATGTCTTCTTCTTCTGCTTGGCTTTTTATGTATAGGAATGCTACTGACTTCTGTGTGTTGATTTTGTAACTGGCTACCTTACTGGACTGGTTTATTGTTTTGAGAAGTTTTTCTGTAGATTTTTTTTGGGTTCTCTATATAAAGAATCATGTCATCTGGATATAATGATATCTTCAGTTCCTCTTTTCCTACTTTATATCCCTTTTATATCTTTCTCTTGCCTTATTGCCCAGGCTAGAACTTCTAGTACAATGTTAAAAAGTAGAGGAAAGAGTGGGTATCCTTGCCTGTTTCCAGATCTTAACTAATGATTTTAGTTTTTCACCATTTAGGATGATGTCTGTTGTAGGTTTGTCGTAGATGGCTTTTATTTTGTTGAGGTTATGTTCCTTTGATCCCCAATTTTTCAAGGCTTTTGTCATAAATGGGTGCTGGACTTTGTCAAATGCTTTCTCTTCATCTGTTGATATGATGATATATGATATGACCATATGAGTTTTTGTTTTACTTCTTGATGTGGTGGATTACATTAATGATCATTCAACACACCAAAAAGACATAACAATCATCAACATATTTGCCGAATGAGGGAGCACCAGGATTCATATGACAGCTACTAGCAGAACTGAAAACAGATACTGGCAAAAACACATACCTAGTAGAGGACCTCAACACCCTACTCTCATCAACAAACAGATCAAAAAAACAGAAATGAAACAAGGACATAAAAGCTTTAAAGGAAGACCTAGACCAAATAAACCCAACAGATATCTACAGGACAGTGCACATCCAAGAAAAAAAAAATACACCTTCTTTTCAAATGCACATGGATCCTTCTCTAAAATTGACTACATATTAGGATACAAGGCAAACTTGAAAAAATACATAAAAATTAAAATTATACCAACATTTTTCTCTGATCATAAAGGCATCAAACTGAAATTAACAAGGTAGAGAAAGCAAGAAGTGTGTCCAATACATCTAGGCAGTGACCATCTTTATCCTTTGTCACTTTTTAAATTTTGAAATCTGCTTTGTCCATGATGAGACTGACTACTCTTGCCTTTTTTTTTGGGGGGGGGGGCATTTGCTTGTAGGATTGTTTTCTGTCCTTTTACCTTCAATCTATGCTTATCTTTAGGGATTAGATGTGTTTCCTGAAGGCAGCAAAATGTTGGGTTCTGCCTTTTGATCTAGTCTGCAACTCTGTGTCATTTGATTGAGGAGTCTAGACCATTGACACTTAGATTATTGATGTTTGAGGTTCTAGTGTTGGTTTTCTGACAGACATTTTGAGGTTCTGATTTGGTTTCTTGTTCTGTTTATTCTTCTGAAGGCTTAAGGCTTCTTACAAGATTTCTTGGAGTGGGGATTTGGTGGTAGCAAATTTCTGGAAACTGTCTGAGACAGTTCTAATTTTTCCTTCATAAAAGGACAGCTTTGCAGGGTAGAGTATTCTTGGCTGGTTCTTTTTGTCTTGGACTTTTTTGAAGATATGGCCCCATTCTCTCCTTGCTTGGAGTGTCTCTTCAGAGAATTCTGAGGTCAGCCTAATGGGTTTCCTTTGTAGGTTATCAAATTATAAAAATAATTCTTAACACTCAACAACAGCAACAAAACCCTGATGACAAATGACCTGATTTAAAAATGGGCAAAGTACTAACAGGCATTCATTCAAAGAGAAAATATAAAAATTCTTCTAATGCATAGTAAGATATTCAAGAAAGAAATGTAAAATAGTGTATCACTATAGAAAGCAGTATGGGGTTACTCAGGAAATTAAAAATAAAATTACCACATGATTCAGCAATCCCATTTCTGATTATATAGCTGAAAGAGTTGAAAATAGGTTTTTAAAGAGATACTTACATGCTCATATTCATTATAGCATTATTCATAATACCTAATAAACAACCCAAATTTCCATGGACAAATTGATGGACATAGTACTATATATCCAATTAAATACTAGTTTTGTAAAAGGAAAATATCACATGATAAAATATGGAAAAATACTGAGAATAAGCAATGTCATTCATTAAGACAAATAGCATATATTTCCACTTAAAGGATGAATCTAAATCAAATACATAGAAAAAGAATAATAACCATCCAAAGCAGAGGAAGAAGAAAATGAGGTGTTGTACAAAGGGTATAGAGTTTATTTTGCAATAGAAAATGTTTAGAGATCTGTCACACAATAATGTGAATATTGTTAACACACTGGACTGTACACGTGAAAAGTTAAACTGGTATGTGCTCTTTTATAATTTAAGAACCTAATAAGTAAATTAACAAGGAATAGTCATTATATTTTATCCAGCTACATCATCACAAAGTATGTATCTTGATGAAAAGAACCAACAAATTCAGTTCTTTCTTCCTCTATCACACCTGTAGCAACTCACCAGGGGTCAGGTATTATCTTTAGAAAGAATGCTTTTTAAATTGTACCTTTATTAGCAATTCAAGCATTATACACTTGTAGCATAATGAATTTGATTTCATTGTAAAACTAAAGGCATATTTCCCTCTTTAAATCAGGGACTTTGATCAGCATCTAGATAGGTAAATATGTACAGATTTTATTCTGAACTTTTTAGTCATATCTCCTTCATAGATATATTAAAATAAAATATTTTAATAAGATAGAAAATAGTGTGGTTGGATATTTGGTTTATTTGCGGTTGAAGTCTAATTTTACTGTTGAGAATTAGTTCTACATGCTGAATTGTGGGAATTTACAGGGAGTAAAAGAGCTTTACTAAAAATTTTCATTAATTAATGAACATAATTATTCAGCCATTGCAGTAATTTTGTTTCTAAAATGATAACAAGTCCCTAGAACACTTGGTTCGTTTATCTGTCCCCTTGGTTAGAATTATGATCATTATTGTGGAAATTAAATTCTCAGTCTCAAATTTTTCATTTATAAAACATATTTTATTACCACGTTTAGAAAAGTTTGATACAATATATTCTAATCTGGAAGTAAAGTGGAAATCACAGAGGTATTTTATCAAGAATTGTGAGGTGGACAACCTAACTAAAATTGTGAAATAATTAGATGCTATCACATAACTGGATTTTTTCATTGTTTCTGTTGTAATGAGTAAAATAGCAATATAACTCATAAAGAGAGGGATTGGATATGAGCATGCTGAAAAGAGGAGTTTAAGTGATGTAAGACAAAATTACTTTAATAAGGCAGCAGAGGAGACCATGCTAGAAATATATTTCTCTGAAATGTCTTGCATATATATTCCAGATTAGTACTATCTGCATGACACATTTATATGGTATGTAGACAATGAAGTGATACAACAGGCCTCTACTCTGAGTAAAGAGATCTGTAAGAAAGGCTGGTAGGAGAGGTACATGGTAGCATTAATTTTCCTGATTATCATTTGTGGCTTTTGTTCTTTATAGGTCTTTTGTAGGCTTTTGTAACTTTATAGGTCTCCACATCTGGTTGGAATCCAGCCCAACTTTCTTTGGCCAGTAGAATATCAACAACTGTGATCCATACTTGAAAATCATATTGTTATTTTTTCTTGCACCCTTCCACAACTGGACTTGCTTCTAAAATATAATTTCACCTCTTTATTTGGATGTACTATCAGAAGACTAAAATGTTGAAGTGTTTAAACATCACTTCTCATCTTGATAAGATATAAGATGAATTTCCCTTTACTCATGAATTTCCCTTTAGTCATGCTGTGACCACTGAGCAAAAATGTCTTCTCCCCATAAATATCTAAATCCTTTTTGGCACTCAAGTCCTTTGTGACTGCAGTTATCTTAGGGAACCTAAGGAAATTGTCATGGATTCCCAAGCAAAGATGTATCCAGTTGAATTTGGTCCATCCAACATTTCTTTAAATACATTCATTGTTTTTTTGTTTTTTTTTTTTTGTTTTTTTTTTTTTTTTGAAAGGACTAGGTCTTTCTACTTTTGCCCATGGATTTGCAGGCTCTCATTGTCCGGGGTACCACAGACTCAAGCAATTCCTAGCCTCAGCTTCCCAGGTAGTTGGGATTACAGGCACGCGCCACCACACCCAGCTGTTTTTTTTTGGAACTAGGTGTTGCTACAGACCCCAGGCAGGACTTGAACCGCAATCCCTAGCCCCGGCCGCTTCATAGGCTGAAGCTTACAGGCATGAGCCACCGTGCCTGGCCTAAATACACTCATTGTTAATAACGGTTTAAGATGGCGGTGTAAGAGTGAAAAGATGCAACAACTTATGTTTGGGGTTGGGTGCTACTAATATGCCTCTAACTGGGTGTGATCCTTTGAATTATGGTGTTGTAAATCAATGTTAGATTTTTTTTAAAGACATTCATCTTAAATATGATGTCAATAAGGTGGAGAGAGGATAATGATAAAGAAATGAGACTTACCATATAGGAAGATATGAAAACTAGCCGTGGTAGTGGGGCAGGGAGGGAATATCAAAGTCCAACATCTGGACTGAAGCCAATAATGGTTTAGTCTCATGAGTTATAACAGGGAACAAGGTCTACTGATAATCTAGGTGCACTGAAACATGAGGCTATATAAAAGGAAAATACAATATTGGGGATATTCATCTTTAAGAAATATAAGGGATGCTGTAATATCTGAATTTTATCATTTGTGGTATTGTTACAGGGTATACCCTGGATGCTTGCTTTTAACATAACTGATACATATATTGATAGTGGTTAGGAGAATGGACTCACTTCCCTGTAAGCTTTAGAATTGAAAATTTCAAGGAGAACTGGTTTGGTACTTGTGATTAGCATAGCTGATTGAAGGAACGTCTGTTGAGTCCTGTCTGCTAGGAAAGGAAGGTTTTATTTTTTATTTATTTTTTTTTGTAGATATGACTGTTCCTGGAAATGTGGGAAAGAAAGTTGAGGATATAAAATAGAGTCGAAGACAAAGAAGGATATTCAGCCATTTGGGGAGAGAGAGATGTAAGCAACCACATGACCAGCCAGTTGGCCTCTGGCCCTGATCAGGGCTAGTGAATGCATGGCTTTTGGCATACATAATCCTGAAGAGTTTAGAAACTGGAAATACCATGTGGGAGTATGTTATGCCTGGTTGGCTTAAAGGTTTTTGGAGAGGCCGTGAGCTAGACCTGAGAAAATGAACTTTGCCGATTCCTGAATCTCGGAGGTTTTATTACTGCATAAATTAACGAGGACACAGCAATGAGAAAACAGCATCCTGCCTTCAACTACATGCTTGGAATAGCTGGATCACATCCAAGGAGGAGGTGTTGAACTCTATGATTAATGGGGGCTGGAGAACTGAGGGTTTGGACAATGTTGAGGTTATTGGGGTTTTTGATGTTTATCTTGAGTTCACTATTAAGTAATCACTTTGTTAGTAATAAATAGTCTGCACACTTTAAGAGTTTCTTTTGACTTGAAATTTGAGTAAAATGACAGCATATGTTAAAAACCCAATGTAAGAGTCTTGGTACAGCAGGTAAGCTGGTAACTTTAAACTGCTGTTTCTACATTTTCTTTTCTCTGCAGCTGAGAGTGGGGCAAGCAGTAATAGAGACTGGAGGGACTGCTGGAGGGGTAGACATTTATATAACAAAAGGTGACTGTTCTGCAAAAGCTCAAAAAGTTTGGGTCTGAGAGAAAGTGGGCAAATGATTTTTAGTAAGAGTTAAAGAATCTCTCCCTCACCCAATGTCAGTATGTCCTAAGATAAGAAACACTATGGAAAATAAGAATTCACTCCTGAAATGATCTAGAAATATTAAGGTGAGAATATTTTATTTCAGATTTATTGTGCACTCTTCACAGCCTAACTTTCTTCACAATCAGTTTGATAAAGTCAGGGCCAAACCTTAGGCCAAGATCAGTGATGAAACTTTCAATAGTTCAGATTTTTAGAGAAGACTATAAGACCCATAGTGACAGTCATTAAAAAACAAACAAACAAACAACAACAACAAAAAACTGTATACTTTTGACTTATCATGTAGGGAAACTTTCTCAAGAAGTTTCAAGTATTTTATTTTACAGGAATGTGATTCAGTTTTCTTGAAATGTAGGTTTCACTCAGATAAGAGTACTGAGATGATGGTTGTGAAGAAATATTTATCTTTGATTAGCTATAAAGGACAAACCAAATAGGAATACTGGATATATAACAAACCATGGTGAGCAGGGCAGGGATTAGACATATTTCAAAATTGTAAGATGTGTAAGATCCTTTATCTAGCTATTTTCCACTAAATAAAGTAGAAGTAAATAAAACAGTTCCAGGATCACTTTATTAAGCTGTCAGGTGAAGTCTGGACTCAGAGGTAGATATGTGTGTTAGGAAAGTCCCATGCAGAAGATGAGGTAAGCAACAAAATCAGCCACGCATTATACCAGATTCTGGGTTCTACTCATAATTCCTCTCCATACTCTCCTACTCTTTCTTTCACAAATTCCCTATTTGCTATATGAAGTAAAAAAAACATAGCTGTAATATTGAAGTGAAAAAAAATTTTGAAAGGCTACTTTTCCTTTGCATGGACCACCCTTTGGTCCTGCTAATATTCTCTGCAGAGATGAAAGCTTTTGATAGTGAATATGTAGTCTACTGAGTGAAAATCACTTTCTGAAAAACCAGAACCTACAATTAGAAATGCGAAACATTAGAAATGAGAAAATGAGAAATGAAACTTTGAGAGAAGATTAATTCTTCAAAGGTTAATTTGTTGTTCTTCAGTTTCTAAATATCTTATTTTATTTTATTCAGTTTAACTTAGATCTTTCAATGCACGTCACACAAAAAGGTATACAAATTCATAACAATAAATTAGGGGAAAATGCTAGTTATTTTGAAGACTATCAATACTTGAAACCTAATACTCAATAGTCTCCCCCCTTCTTATTTGGAAAAATGTATAGATTCAATTCATATAGTAAAGAAATACCTCAATGTAAGACTGAAATTTTGTAATCCAAGATAAAAAAAGAGAAAATAGAGTTTTTTGTGTTATGACAATAGTTCTTAGTTAAAATTTTCATATTCCTAGTCGCTTTGCTCATTTCTGAGTAATAAAAATGTTTGGACAAATACTATTTAAAGGGTATCCAATTTCTATTTTCTCCAAGAACTTCCAATATTCTTTAAACACTTCTGTTCTTTTTCTGTACAAATTACAATCGAAACTCCAAACTGAAAACTGCTCTCCACCTAGAAGACAATTACTGAGTTTGTTGCAATAACAAAAACAAAAACAACAAAACAAACAAAAAAAAAAAAAACAAAACCCAGTAGGTTTGTGCATCACCTCCTATTACTACACAATCTAAAGATATCACCTATAACAAGAGATTACAGAAAACAGGACATTCTGTTCCTCTTGACGCTTGAGTAGCTGAGTCAGATGATATGAAGTCAATTGTTGCCATGACAACATTCCAAACAGAGAAGATAATATGTCTGAATACAAAGAATTCACTTCTCTAGCATCCATTTTTTTCCTGTGAGAGGATTCACATACTTACTTCATAAGGATAGATATGTTTACTTAAATTATGAGCCATCCATTTAAATTTTATTAATAGAATTGGGTGCCAATGATTTTTAATTAGAAATTAAAACATTAAACTCTCTAGTTGCATTTATGAGATTTTTGCTCTCTGATTAAGAGTTAAGGGTCACACATCTTTTTATATCCTTTCTCCTATCACAATGTGAAACAGAAATATGTCAAGAATGCACATAAATTTTTACTATTGCAGATTGCAATATTTTACTATTCAATAGTTAAAAGAAAGTTGAAATACAGTGATATAAACCAGGAATTGTAAAAACCACACTAATCCAGAATTTCTAACTTTCAAGTATATAATATAGTATTGTTAACTATAGTTGTCATGCTGTATATTACATGCTAGAAACTTAGTGATGGTATAAGTGGACATTTATACCCCTTGATCTACATCTCCTCCTTTTCACACTCATAAACCTCTAGCAAATGTATCGACTTTTTTTTACCATTAGTTTTTTTAGAATCTACTATAAGTGGAAAGAGTATTTTCTTTTCTCTCATATATCACTTAAAGTCATGTCCTCAAGATATATTGAAGTTGTTGAAAAGCAAGATTTCTTTCTCATGACTATTCATTGTGTGTCAGAGAGATATATCAGTGTCTATATAGCATAGTCATTCATATTGGATAGTTAAGTTTATCCATTGAGCTGGAGATGGACAATTGTTTCCATATCTTAGCTTTTATGAATAGTGCTGCAGTGAAAATGGGAGTGCAGATATTTCTTCAAGTTCTTGATTTAATTTCCTTTGGATATCTACCTGGAACTGAAAGTACTTAAGTATATGGTAATTCCATTAATTTTTTTGAGTAACCTCCATAGAAGATTTTAAGAAACCTTCTATGGTAACTATAGAAATTTACATTCCATCAATAGTGTAGAAGAGTTCCTTTTGCTGCAGACTTTCCAACACTTTTTTATCTATCTCTTTTCTTTAATAAGGTAGTATAACATATCTGAAGTGATCATCTTATGTTAATTTTGGTTTGCATTTCTCTGACTTTTAGTCATACTGACCATGTTTTCACATACCTGTTGCCCATTCATATGTCTTTTTTTTTGTGTGTGAGTGGAAAAAAGTCTGATCAGCTCTTTTTTCAATTTTCAAACTAGATTCTGTGTTTTATTTTCATTTATTTTTGCTATTGAATTTTGTTGGTTCATATATATTTTGAATATTAACATCTTCTCAGGTAAATACTTTGAAAATATTCCCCATCCTATAGATCACCTTTGTGTTCTGTTGAGTGCTTCTTTACTATTCATAAGCTAAGTTTATATAGCTTCACTCAAAATATTTGCTGAAAACGCTTTTGGCGTCTAAATCCAAACATTTCATTGTAAGACAATATCAAGGAAATCTCTGCTTTTGTTTTTTTCTATCTTTACTTAAGAATTTGAAGAGGGAGAAGGAGAGAAAGAAGGGAAATAAATAAGAAGGGATATTTTAGACTTAGTGACAGTGAACCTTAGAAAACTAATGACAAGCAAATGCCTAAAGCAAAACTTCAAGAAGTTTTCATCTGGGTGACTACATCTTCAAAATTAGATTATATCAGTCAAACACATTTGAGTACAGCAGGTCATTTAACTAAATAGTTAAATCAAGATGGCAATGTTCAAAGATAAAGCAAATTGCCAGTGTAGGCATCATTAATTTCATAAAATATAAGTGGAAGAGAAAGGAATTTAAACATTTTGGAACTGAAAACATTGATAGATTGCAAGAAATACCTGCATGCTATGGTGAAAATAGAAAAGCAAACAGCACTGTTTATTTTACTCCCACAACTCCCCAATCACTTTAAAATAGAAAATAAACAAAAATAAGTCCAGAGGGAAACAAAGCATAACGCCACATATAGAAGAGAATGTTGAAGACTTTACAGATACTGTAAAGCAGAAGAAATGTTATCAACAGTGGATCCCAACTGAGGTGATAAACACTAAAGTAATGATATAGATAGGTTCACTAATAGAAGCCTGGAAATATCTTAATCAGATGAAGCAGCAGAGACTAGAAGCCAGAGTGGGATGGTCAGTAAGCTAATTGATTAAAAGTCTGCAAAACAGTTGCATTGGTCCCCTGCTCTCAGTGCTACTGACTGATGTTTTCCTTAAAATACACAAGGACAGGTTTTAAATAAAGCAGTGAATCTGCTGTTGGCTATTCCCAAAGTGAATGCTATATAGCACTCCAGGACTGTCACTGCCGTCACGCTCACAATTATGAATTCTAGAACTTACATAATTAACTCAGATTAGAGAATAGGTAAAATAGCTATTGTAATAGGGTGAGACCAACAGCAGGTAATTTGTCTTTTGTGTCCCAAACTACAGTTGTTACAAACCCAGTTTTCATGACTTAGTAAACCAGTGGCTTTTGTAAGGACTCTGCTGTGCAGTAAACATTGTATCTCATCAAATGATTACTATCAACATTTTCTAAAAGTCTCAGTTAATACCTCTTGAAATGCTATTTATTTGATATAGAGTACAAAAGTCATTTACCAAAACAAAGGCCTGCACACCTTAAAAACTATATGAGTTCTCCAAATTTCTTAAGCACAGATTTCTAACTATTTCTTTGTGTTTAACCCATGTATAAAGGTACCATGTTCGTGAGTTTATTGTCATGTTATTGCAATCATCCCACTTCATGGAAAAATGGTCCCATAAGTTAAATATACTTTCATGTGGTTATAAGGGCACATGCACAATTTCAGTACATTTTCATATTTCTCACCTTGAGTACACTGTGTTACTTCTTTTGCTCTATGCCATGTATTTTGTGGTGCTAGATTGTATAAGTTTGTTTACGTGTTATTTGTTCACCTCCCCTCTAATTCCATGTCTGCTCATGTTGTTCTCTATAATCTCAGCTACAGGTTTAAAAATATGTGTTACTCTTTAGTTGCTGAACTTCCAGTGCATTGTTTCTCACCGACTGTATTCCTAACAGCCCGAACAGGTATGCTTGCTCCCAATTCTTTCATTCCATATTCTCCAAATGTCTGACTCAGTCCTCATTTGTTTCTTCTCCCTTCCTCTCCCATTTCAGTTTTATTACACACACACACACACACACACACACACACACACACACACACACACACACATATAACTGGGTATATAACTGGGCTTCCCTAGATTTTATTTTCCTATTTCTCAGGTCACAGATTCTTTATGATCTGGAAAAATTCCAGAATGTTGACTCTGAAAGATTCCCTTTTGACCTAATAAAAGGTACAAAAAGGAGAAGGAAGAAAACATACAATTTAAAATATCTGCAATTTGGCATTTCATTTTACCTGTCATGTCACATGATGTAATTTAGAACCGCCATTGCAATTTCAATCTTCTAACCTATAATCTTGCAATTAGGAAGTGAAGACCTCTTACTGCCTGTATACCTGGATCTCTGTGTCAAAGCTGTGCTCCCAGGAGAGAGATGGTGTTACACTCTCTTGTGTGCTATATTTTCTGAATCATTAGAGAAGTATTGGTCTCTTGGAATGTCTATTGTTATGCGTCAGAGCTCTGTAAGTGTGCCAATCTACAACACTCTACCCTAGCATCAGGATTTACATTTGCCCCCCACATGAATTTATAGTGAGTGCACTGCCAATTCAGTCTTCCAACATTGTTGCATCCAACAAATTATGCCTCTGACATTCCCTTCCTTTTCTAAAAACACTTTCAATTAGGCCAGATCCATTTTTGTTGTTGTTTGTTCATTTAATTTCAATGGGCTGTAAACATAGAATTTAAAAAATGGTAAGTGATTTGGTTAGCATTTTCATTGAATGATCTGAAAAACTATACATCTGGTAAATGAAACTGAGTAACAAAAAGATTACAATCTTTAGATAATTCCTCAATTAAGTCAAAGGTTTTGAGACATCTCTAATTTCATAGTTTGAAGTAGGTGCCAGCAAGTCATAGAAAACAGAGCTGCTTTGAGTTTTAATATCTAAAAAATATTGGCTATTTCCTTATAGTTGTGTGATAAATGTTCAAAAGGCCAGGAGAAGAAAAAGTAAAAACCTGGAAATATATTCTTGATATACCAATTATTCATTTACAGTTTTTCCATTACTGTATTTTATTATTCAATGTGTCTAGCTTCCATACCAAAACTACTATTCTTTCCTCTTAGAATAAATTTGCCTAAAACATGCTAACTGCTACTTTCTCGATAAAGCAAGAGTTCCTTTATCATGAAAAACTTATTCTAAATTATCTCTTACTGCATTCTTCTGACAACCTACCCTCTCTGATCTGGCATTTGTGAGCAGTCTTGAGACCACTGAGACTTTTAGTTGCTATTCAACTTTAAGTAGATTCTTGTCAATATAGTTTTACAACAAAATAAAATTCTCTGATGTTTAGGAAAAATGCAAGAACATACTTCTTCAAAAGGCATAAGGAAAACAAAAAAAGAACTGCTTAAAACTTTTTAAAGTAGCCCTTGTTTTTCTTAAGCTGATTGCACACAGAACACATAAAATCTAGAACTTAAACTTTGCATTTGAATCAGTCACCAAGTGCAAGCAATCCTAGAGTCAAATCACCAGCTATTCTGTCACAACTAGCTACCTGGACATGAAGGTCTGAAAAGTTGTTACCTCACTATGTGAAACCAAACAAGAAGCCAAGATAAAAATGTCCAGTGAAATTAACACTTTGTTCAATTGAATTAAAAAGCAAATGTCCATAGACAATTAACCAACTGAGGGTATTACCTTTATTGCCCCTTCTCAGTTGTATCTCTCCCTGTCATTTAATGTCCAAAATGTTTTAAAATAGATTCTAATATGTAGTCATCCCTCCCAAAATGCATAAACACAAATATACATGGTTTCAGCTGTCTATACATAGAAACATGTTAGAATACAGAAATGGTGTTCTAAAATATATATTAAAGTACAAGTTAAGATAATTATTTCCTATTAAAACAGTACTTTAAAGAGATAGAAAAACAATTACAGAAGTTCATATGGAATAACAAAAGACCTCGAATATCAAAAAGCCTCCTGGCCAAAAAAAGAGGGCCAACTATCCCAGACCTCAAGTTATACTATAAAGCCATAATAATTAAAACAGCATGGTACTGATACAAAAACAGACAATCAGACCAATGGTACAAAATTGAGTGCTCGGAAATAAAACCACACATATATAGTCAACTAATCTTTGACAAAGGGAAGGAAAACTTACATTGGAACAAAGATAGCCTCTTCAATAAGTTGTGCTGGGAATATTGGACTGAGACCTGCCAAAAAATGGACCAAGACAACATCCTCACACCTTGTACAAAAACCAACTCAAAATGAATAAAAGACTAAAATGTCAAACCTGAAACCATAACATACATAGAAAAAAATCTGGGAAAAACCCTCCAGGAAGTATAATTCAGAAACCCCTTTCTGGAAAAATCTACTGATGGCAAAAAACTGAAGGAAAACATAAACAGATGGGACTACATCAAACTAAAAAGATTCTGTACAGAAAAAGACATGACAGAAAAAACTAAAAGAAGCCCAACTGAATGGGAAAAAATTTTTGCCCTCCACAAGAGTGACAAGGGTTTAGTAATGAAGATCCACAAGGAATTCACACAATCAAAAGCAAAACAAGAAGCCCAATCATAAAATGGGGAGAACTAAACAGAAACTTCTCCAAAGACGAAATACAAATGGCCAACATGAAAAATTGCTTAACGTCACTAGCAATTAGGGAAATACCAATCAAAACCACATGAGATACCACCTTATACCAGTAAGAATGGCCCATATCCATAAATCGGGCAACAACAAGTGCTGGTGAGGATGTGGAGAGAAGGGAACACTCATACATTGCTGGTGGGAATGTAAACTGGTCCAATCTCTATGGAAAGCTGTATGGAGGGCCCTCAAAATAATGAAAATGAAACTACCATATAACCCAGCAATTGCTCTCTTGGGAATTTATTCAAAGGAGACTTCAATTTGGGTACAAAGGGACACCTGTACTCTGATGTTTATTGCAGCACTATAATTGCAAGGACATGGAAGCAACCTAAATGCCTGAAAACAGATGACTGGATGAAAAAAGATGTGGTATATATACACAATGGAATATTACTCATCAATTAAAAATGACAAATTGGACGATTTTATGATAACATAGATGGACTTAGAAGAATTCCTATAAGCAGAAACAAGTCAAAAAGAAAAAGAAAGAAACCAAGTGGTTTCACTACTATATGGAACATGGGAAAGATAAAAATCCATGAAGAAAAGTCAAAACAAGCCAAGAACCAAACTGAAGTACACAACTTGGGGTTGGGGGGAGTGGGACAGCATGGGTATGGTCAGGGAGGGCGGGTGAACCCCAGATCAGATATGTGAAATTTATAACAACATAGTTCATGCTTATGACTTTATAGTTCAGTTAGGCAGTAAATGACTATATGTTTAGTTCTGATTTTATATGATATCTATGTTAACTACACAATGGTTGTTAATAAAAAGTTAACCTTCAGGCCGGGCAAGCTTCAGCCTATAAGCTTCAGCCTGTAAGCTTCAGCCTATGAAGCGGCTGGGGCCCATAATGAGAACTAGTTCCAAAAAAATAGCTGGGCGTGGTGGTGCGAGCCTATAATTCCAGCTACTTGGGAAGCTGAGACTGGGGATTGCTTGAGTCTGTGGTGCCCTGGGCAGTTTCACAGGCAAAAATAGAGAGACCTAGTCTTTAAAAAAATAAAAAGTGAGTCTTCATAAGTATGAAATCAAACCAAACCCACTTGTATCTTAAAAGCATAAACAAAAAGGAAAAAGATAACCATGAAATTGTCATTGAATAAATTCATATTTCCATGTTTAGGTAAAGGTCTACCTTTTTTAACTCACTGTGATTCTTCCAGTTTCTTGCATGTATGTTCTATTTTTTTCTACAGAAAGCATATAGTGTGTATGTATCTGTACAATAAATACAGATATCTATGTTCAGTCTAACAGTTTCATAGCAAATTATTTAATTAATGCCTCACTATTTAACTAAGTCACTTCAGTAAACATCTAAGTTTACTCCACTATTATGAAAAAACAGAAACCATCAAAAAAAAATACCAGCCTTAAATATTTGCTCAACAATATCATTAGAATAGATTTCTATTACAAATCCATTTTTTAAACTTTTATAAGTTTTTAATATTTAATAATACCGAAATGTAAATATATCAAAGTGTACACACCTTGATGAATTTTCACAAAGACGTTTTATGAACAGCCTTCCTTTTAAGAACTAGACTTTTACCTATAACTCAATTCCCCTGTAGAATCACTCTAGTCAGCATTCCTTCAAAGGGTAATTCTGCTGACGTTAGATTGATTAAAATATAGAATGTAGTTGACTCATGAAAATGAGGCAGGGAGTTAGAGATATTAACACCTGTGCATATAAGTTCAGATACTTAGGTTTTGATCCTGGGATTCAACCAACAAACATATGAGGCTGCTTAATCTCATGTACACAGAATATGAACAGGAACATATCTGTGAACAGGAAAATATCTGACTATGTAAGTATATCTGCACTTCAAACCTGTATTGCTGAAGATCAAGTATATTTTGTAAATTTAATGACATATTTAGGTTTTCTTTAGGTATCTACCTTCTTAGTGAAATGTATCTATATTGCTGTTCAGTGTGAATTGACCATTCTTATTGTTACAGATTTCCATTTTATGGATACACTACAACTTTGTTATCCTAATACATTTGGTGGATATTTAATGTGGTGGGTATTTGGGATATTTCCATTGTGGTTATTATGGATAACTTTGAATTTCTTGTTTAGGACATTTGTAAGTATATGTATTTTTAATAGTTACGGGTGATAATTTCAGTCAATAGAGCATATACATTTGGTTTCAGTAGATTCAACTTGTAGAATTTTTAAAATTTCCTTTCTGTATATAGTAACAATTTTTATTAAGGTAACATTGCATTGTAGCATGTTAGTTTTAGTGTGCATTATTAAAAATCAATGTGCATAAACATCACTAAACTCATCATTATAAGTTTACTCTGAGGATTAAGTATAGTAGTTTTTCACTACTGTAACAAATTAGCCCCAAATTAGTGACTTAAAAATAACAATATTTATAATCTCAGTTTTCTCAGTCAGGAATCCATGCACAGGTTAGCAAAATTACTCTGGAAAAGTCAGGGTTGCAGTAATTTCAAGGTTTAATTAAGCACAGTCACTGATAAAGAACCTCTCAACCTTAGCTCAGAAGCTTAGATCAATGACAAATTTCTGCAATGAAGAATCCACCAAGCTACCTCAGGTTAACATTCAGACTTAAGTATATTAAGCATTTGAGAACAATCCCTTGTTTTCATCATATGTTCCATTTCTCTCTCCATATTCTTTAAGAACTTGCACATATTGAGTGATTTATATAGTTAAAAATTCACTAAGGGCATCAACTCTTACACTGTTCTTTTAGAGGTCTTAACAGATAATATCTTTTAATCTACCCTATAATTTCAAAACAAAAAAAATTATATATGCACTAAAGAAATAGCGGCAGTAATAAAACCAAAGTTCAACAGCGAATTTTTTTCTAAAAGATTCAAAATAGGAGTTTTTGACAGACAAATGCCATTGCCTAATGGAAGTTTGATGACAGGTGCTTCAGAGTGACATAGTTAACTTCTGTTCATGTTCCACTTACTAGAATTGAGGGGCCCCAACAAACTTTAAGCAAGTCTAGAAAATGTTCATGTACTCTGGAAGCAGAGTAATGTTTAATAAAAAGTTACCTACTTTTGTCACCTATTTATTGTATAACTTGATTCTTCTTTTAACTTTCAGTTCAATCTCTAAGAATAATAACATAGTGATTGTAATAAATTAGGCAACAGGAGAATACTAAGGACACGAGAACATTTTCTTTCATTTT
Source organism: Uropsilus gracilis (assembly GCA_004024945.1). Lineage (NCBI taxonomy): Eukaryota > Metazoa > Chordata > Mammalia > Eulipotyphla > Talpidae > Uropsilus > Uropsilus gracilis. The sequence continues at coordinate 19,898 of PVHY01011004.1, read as the reverse complement.
GGAAGTAACTATAATACCATAAAGCTAGGTATAACAGCCAGGGGACCTACTTGCTCCTAATCTGATAGTCATTCACATAAGTGTTTCTACATTATTCAGCAAGGATAGAAGGTGGAATCTGAGTATCACTAGCTAACAGAAACCATGTTTGGTGCTTATTAAAGAGGGAGGAGGGTGGTGAGAGTTTATACTTTTTCTTTTATGTTGGAAAGTAGTTCATCAAGATCAAGAACCAAGAATAATGGTGAGATGTGAGACTGGCACTCAGTTTTTTATTTGATAGTAGTATGACTGCAGATCTCCAGGGTGCACTGGGAACTTCACTTGGAGGAGAAAACACAGCCATTGTTCTAGCTGTCACATTTGAAAAAAAACACAAACAAATGGTTATGTTTCTGTGTGCCTGTCTTTACAGATGCATAGCTCTGACAAGCTTCAACCCTCTTTTAAATCTTAAACTTAAAAAAGATTTGCTGTCACTTTGGATCAGAAAACAGTAAAGTGTAACATTTGCGAAAGTGCCTCCAAGGACATAGTGTTGAAAATCCTTGAAAATAAGATGAATTACCGATTCTCATTATTCATTTGGCTTCTACTGTAGACTAATAGCTAAGTAATTTTCAATACATCACATTACCCAAGGTGCAAGATATATAACTATGTTACTAATCTATTGACTAAAATGTTATTTTCACAGCAACTTTTCCTCTTAGTTTGAGAAATGAACATGCATGAAAAGTAAAGGAACAATATTTTTTCACTATATGTTGCTATAATTTAATACTACTGTTACCTGAATGCAGGAGGGGAGAAGATATATACTTCTTTAAAGAAAGATAGATTGAATGACAAAATATATTTCCTTTACAAAACCAAACATATTGTCTTTCAAGCAAAATGAAGTCATTATTCCAATTAGTTTAGCACTAAAGTACATTTAAACATTGAGAAATCAAATCTTCTACATAATTTGTATGAATTAGATACTAGCATCTGGGGAGATCTCTGGGGAATATGAAATTGTTTTCTTAAAACTCTAATATGTAGGACCTGTGTTGCAGTGAGGTCAGTCAAATGGGTCATTCAAATGTCTTTAGTAGATGTGGGACCAGATGCTTAGTATGCTTGTCTACAAAGGGGTGTAAAGAGAACACACAGTTAAAAGAGCACTAAGAATTTTAGAGTACAGAAACCACAGCCTACCTTTCCCCATGCTAATCTTCTCCTTTGAAGTGACAAAACTTAGTGTTAGCTAAGATGGGAGAAGGGGTGATTATTAGTCATATAGAGTATGTCAGAATGCACCACTATTGCCAACTATGCTGCCTTCTGTTTGTATTATAATTATTATACATCTTTCTGCCATGTGATATAACACCTTTCCATAGAAGGACCAAATTTACCCATTCCATGATTATGGAACTGACCATATGATCTGGTGTGAGTTATGTTCATTTCTAGGTGGCTTTAGCTTTATTGTGTACTTTAACTTACACTCTTAAAGATGTATTAGGAATAAAGAACCTACTGAGATCAAGATAACTAGAAATAATACACTTGTCACTGTAAGTGAATAAAGATCTGGGGATGGGAAAGCTAGTTATTAAAAAAAGTTGGTTAACACACAGTCTGATCATTTATTCATTTAATCAACACCCACTGAATGCCTGCTCTGTGACTTACTAGATTACACATTGGGGACATGAGTGCATACAAAATAAATGAGTCCTCTCCTGTAACACAGTTTAAATTTCTACTCTCTTTTTCTTTCATATGACAAGACTACCTCAAAGGCACTTTCCTGATTTAAACCACTGGACAGTATTTTAACGCAATGTTCTCCTAGCTCCACTGTCTGACTATGGATAAAAATACCCCTACTCCCCCCAAAAAAGATACATTTCTTCATGGACAGACTCTCAGATTATATGAGAATTCTAAGATCTGTTGTAACTTTATTTGTAATAACCAATAGAGTTGAAAACAGCCTAAATACCCACTGACAGTGACTGCATCAAGACCTGGATTATTTGCATAATGGAATGATATTTAGTTATTACAAAGATGAAGTCTGTCACTTGAAACAGTGTGGATGAACTTAGCCAGTACTATACTTCATGAAGTCAGAAAGAGAAAGGGCAAAAACTATGATTCCACTGATATGTGGAACAAACAAAAGCAAAATGAATGAATTCAAAGAATGTTTATTTAGAGTACAAGACAAAATCAATGGTTATCAGAAGGAAAGAGGAAAGGAAGGTTGTAAAATTAGTAAAAAATTGTCAGTTGTATGGTGAAGGATAGAGTTTTTTAGTGGCGAGCTTACTGTATATACTGATTAACAGAGACACATGGCCGAATCTTATGTAGTATAATAATGCAATGTTACTTAATACACATTTTGCTCTAAAATATTTCTGCTGTGCCTCTTCCCGGGTGTTACTCCTCTGATTATGTCATACCACATGGCAAGGGGGTTTTCAAATGTAATTCAGGTGAATTATTTAACTTTAAAATAAGTAATTCATCTAGTTTAATCTTCACGTAAGTACTTCAAAATAGAACATGTTCTTTAATAGTACAAGAGAAATTCAGAGCGAAATACAAGTTGAGACTTAAAACATAAAAATAGAGGGGACCATATGGCAAAGACCCAAGAATGATCTCTAGTAGCTGAAAATAGTCCCTGGATAGGAAGGAGGAAAGGAACCTTAACCCAACAACTACATGGGAATGAATTCTGATTACAACTAGTGAGTTGCAAAATAGATACTTCCTCAGTAGGAGTCCAGCCTAGATTACATCTGAAAATGTTAATTTTAATCTTCTGAGGTGCTCAGCAGAGATCCCAGACAAACTCACAACAAATGTATCACCTATTAAATAAATGGGTGTTGTTTCAAGTTTCTAAATTTGTGAATCTGTAGTGAGACAGCAATAAAAACAAACATGATGACATAATATAGCTTTTAGTATTCTAGAGCTGCCCAGTTGAAATCAATATTTAGTACCAATCTTCTGAATAAGCAGAGGAGAAAATAATCTAAAAAGTCAGCTATTGCTTCACTGTAGTTTCTAGGGCAAAAACACTGTGTTGACCCTGAAACCCACTCCTTTGTTTAACAGTATCTGAAATGCTTTGAAATGTCAGCAAAGCCTTTTCATATAAAGTTTAAAATAGATATCTCCAGAAAGGCATCACAATTACTAAATGTATTCACATGGGATACTTCAGGAAGTCCACACCGATACAAATGCTCTTCTGAGAGCAAGTTTTGACCAAAAGAAATATAGAAAATTTGGTAGCATGTTTTACCTAGAGAGGATTGGGGACAGTGGCAGAGTGGAGGGAGAAAAGAAAGAACAGGAAAATCATTGATCCTTTAGTGGTGTCTAAATTAGCTTCATCTGCACCCCTAATTCTGGACTGAAATTAAATGAATTCATAAAACAAACTTTTTTCTCTTCTTTATTTCTTGTGGAAAACTCTCATACTTACACATGCACTGCAAGTAATACTTATGCAATACCTTATTTGCTATCAAGCTGTATTTTGTACAACTAAACAAAGTAACTCAGGTAATATGTTATGATTAAAATAAATTAGTCACAATAAACCTATTCTGTGCTTCCCTTCCCAGCCTCCCTATTTTTGAGGGGTACTCATGTGTTTAAGTTCTGCATGGTCCAGTGAGCCTGATGGTAGGAAGAGCTAAGAGGGGAGATTCAGCTGGTATGCTTACTCCTCCCATGCTTGAACATGTCATATTAATTGAAGAGTTAGTAATGTTGTGGCCTGAACTGTGTTCTCCCCCACTTACCCCCTTTCCCCACCCCAGTCTCATTCAGAAGTTGAAGTTTCTAATTCCTCAAATCTCAGAATGTGACAGCATAAGGATATTGAGTCTTGCAAGAAGTAATGAAAATGAGGCCATTAAGAGGGCAGTGATGCAATGATTGGTGTCCTACCAAGGAGAGTTTACAACATAGATCACACAGAGGGAAGACCATATGAAGACACCAAAAGAAGGTCATCTACAAAGAAGACAGGATTTAGAAGAAACCAAAACCACAAATTTCTTGATTTCAGACTTATGTTCTCCAGAAACATGAGAAGATAATGACTTATTTGAGACACAGAGTTTGCATGATCTTATTCTAGATAGCAGTCCTAGAAAACTAATAAGAACAGTCATCTTCTGAGATGAATAAAAGAGACTCAGAGTTCTAACTGAATATTACTGAAACATTGAATTAATGTTAGTCATTGACGTTTTCTGGGAAACTTGAAAGAATGAAAATTTATTTCTGTAAGCCGCCATGGTTTTCTCTAACTGACAACAACTGAACTTTAACTGATATAAAATCTCATTTATTTAGTCTCCTTTTTTTTTTCTCAAAGTATATCCAAGTGTGGATAAAGGAGGATAGTAATTTAAGTTCAGATTTCACAGTATTCTTACAGACAAGGGATCTTAGGTAATAATTCATTCTGTGGTTAGTTGTGTATAGATAAGAGTATTTTGCAAAATTTGGTTCTTCTTTCTGAATCCTAACATAAATCATCTACTTGGATTTAATGAGAAAAATATGTTACCCAATCTTGGATGTAAGGTAGCTGAGGACATTGAGACTTAAGATACCAACAATACAGAGACTGTTTTCTACAGCATCTTAGAACTGATTACTTCTTAATCTCCCAGTAATGGGTTTGAATTGAATAAGAGAAATATATTAGAGAATGTGCTCAATCTCAGAAAACCAGGGATTCATTTTGAGCAGTTTAGCTTTTCATATGGAAAATGATCAATAAGAGTTTTTTTTAATAAAAGATTTATATTTTATTGCACACATATATATATACATACACATACATACTTGTATATACATCACATCATTGTCCACCTAGAGGCACTCCCATCACCCTGTCACCCACAAACCATCTTCTTTAGCTCTTGTGTCCTCCCTCTCCTCCACTCTTACCCCCCCCTCCCCGCTCTATGCCTCAATTCTCTGTTGACTGTTTCATATTTTTCTTATTCATTTGTTTGGTTGTTTTCCCTGTAGCCCTCATGTAAATGAGATCATCTTGTATTTCCCTTTTCTTTCTGGCTTATTTCCACTAAGATGATTCCTTCTAGCCTCACCATGTTCTGCGAATGGCAATTGTAAATGCAATAAACATCCAGGTACAGGTGTCTTTTTAAATTTAAGTTTTTGTGTCCTTTGGGTAGATTCCCAGTAGTGGGATTGCTGGATCAAAGGGTAGTTCCACTTTCAGTTGTTTGGGGGTTCACCACACAGCATTACACTCCTGCCAGCATCAAGGAGAGATTTTTTTTTTTAGATTAATCATTATGTTGAAAAATCTGTAAGATGAATTGTTCCTGAGAGATTCCTACTTTGAAGCTTGGACTTGCTGAATTCAAATATTCAGAAAGAGTGAGAAAAAGAGATCTCTTTTAAGGGTTATCCCTAACTCAGCTTTTCATTTAGGTAATAAAATATCCACAGTGACTGAACTATGGAGATAATTCTCTGTAGATACTATGTTTCTAAAATTTCAGGTCCTTCATAGTCAATCTTCAGCAGAAAATGACCATTTTGAGAAGTGATAAAATACTCCATCTTTGCAAGTTTGACTTTGGGTTTTAAAGGGATATTAAAAGGAGATTTCTTTTTAAAAAGGACAATTGTGTCCACACAGAAATGTTTTCTCACCATAAATGTTTACAGTGATTTAGAGGACATGTCAATACTTTCATATTTTTCCTATCTACATAAATATACTTCTGCTCAGAGTTCATCCGTGATACAGAGTTCTGGAAACAGCAGAGGGTTATTCCTAAAATCTGTCTGAGAGTAAACTTAAAAGCAACTGGTCACTTTTTTCTCTATTCTCCAGATTTATAGGGCTACATAATTGCTAGAATGATAGTTCTCACTCATGCCTGAGAGATTTCTCCTCATTGACTTGTTTATCACATGATCAAAGGCTTTGTGTTCTGTCAAACTACCTATTATTTTAGATAAGCTTATTGGAGGCTTTGCCTCTACCATTTACCAAAATAGGCGTAGAAGAAGCTCAAGGCTGAAACAATTCCCCTATTCACTTTCAGTCCTATTTAGGGGACAAGAAGAATGTGTGTTCATGTGATATCTACATCTGAGCAAAAGCTGATGGTATCCATTCCACAGCTCTCTAAATGAGACAATACAAGCTGTGATATTTTTTAATCAATTAATTGTAAGGTTTCTGCTCCTTTGCTACTATAAATAATTACTGTTTACCTTAATATTTACACAGCTAGTAGCAAACAATAGATTAACTGTGACGCCCCAGGTGTTTTTGCAGGCCAAGATTAATTTTACACTCTCCTTCAATGAGCCTTCTCAGCTGGTGCCTAGTGGCCCCTGTTGTAAAGCATCCACATTTATATTAGTCTGGCTTGTCAGGTGACCATTTGCTTTACCACCCTGGCTTATGAACCTCTAATTAGGAAACTTGATCTGCATTTGGAACTGTTACTACTAGAAAAGACAAGAGGATGACTTTTTTTTTCATCAAAATGTCCAAGGGAAACAGTAAGGTTGAAAAGGTCAAAGCATTTTTTTTCATTTCTCTGTCCCTCAAAGGATCAATAAACAGCTGTGAGTGACCGCTCACAGAACTTTTTTCTCAGCAGATAACACTACAAAACCAACAGAGAGTCATAGGTTTTTGTGCATTGTTTTTTTCTCCACTGAAAATTATAAGAACACTTGATTGACTCTTTTGATCTACAGTTTAGACATTCTGGTTGTCTAATCTATTTTTATAAAGGTTTGAGTAAGGGACTGTGTTTTTATTTTTCTAGCTATACCCCTGTAAACTACGACAACTTCTTACGTCAGAAGCTAAGGCAACTCAATATCCACACTGTAGAAATGGAAAAGCCCTGAACATTTTGATTTATCCTACCTCTCCCATCATCCTAATATTATCTACCACAATCTGTGGCTCTGTCCCTTAATGAGTCTCCTGCACTTCAGTGAAATGAAGATTGCAGAGATGACAGATCTGAAGCCACCACTCCTCCACACATAGGCCCTCTGTTTTCCTCAGCACCAAGTTCATTCTGTGCTTTGATATTCAAACACCTTCAGGAATTGTCCTTCCTTACTCCGTGGCCTTACCTCTCACCATGCTCCTTAAATCTGAGTGACTTGAAATCGATTGAGTAAGTTGTGTTCTCTCCATCTCCAGACTTTCTGTATCTACTTTCTATTCTGAAATACCCTGTCCTCATTACCCACCACACTAGCCTTTTGTTTCCCTCGTGAACCTACAAAAATTTCCCTTCTTAGTTATCCCCAAGAACTTTCCATTTCACTTTATCCCAAGAGAGTTAGATAATATACTTTCCCGTTACTTAAGATATATTTCCACTTATATCATAGAAACATACTGCATTAAATGCATTAAAGTTAGAGAACATTAAATATTCTCTAAACCATGCATTCACTGTTACACAAACTAAGTCTATTTTTCTTTGCAAATTTATTCTCAACACTGAACAAACTACCTTGTACATTGTATTAGATTTTTGGTTTCTGGCTGCATAAAAATTCACTACAATTTTAACTGATTTGTACAGCATACATTTATTAACTCACAGTTGCTAGAGGTAGAAGTCTTGGTATAACATAACTTAGTTCTTTGCTCATGGTCCCTCAAGGTGCTGAGTATAATGGGTTATGATGTGAACATTGCACTCCTTTTCCAAAGAATCCTTCAGATTGTCAGGCTTTCGTTTCTTATACTCGTTGAAATGAAGTCTCCACTTCTTCCCCCCATCTGTATGCTTAGAATTGCTCTCAGCTCTTATAGGCTACTTCCAACTCCCATCCACATGTCCCTCTGATAAAATGACTTCCTGTTTGCAGAAGAAAAAAAAAAATCTCCCTTTCGACTGCTATTATGGATTCATATATAATTTAACATAAATATGGATGGTGAATATTCCACCACCTCTCCCATAACATGTAACGTAAGCAAACAAGTTATAACTCCAAGTTATTCACAGGTACCATCCAAAACCAAGCCCACAGTCAAGTAGAGGGCATTCCTGGGGAGATATGCATCAGACACAGGTTTTTTGAAGAACATTTTAGAATTTTTTACATATTTATATATATATATATATATATATTATACACAGTCAGTTAATGAGATGAGAACTGAGTCTTAACTGAGTTATAGATATTGGGTACATTCCTTTATCTGCCCCAGTTTTCTCCTATGACAAGTAACAATATTGGGACAATAATTCCTTTATTACTTATCTCCATGAAATTATTGGAAACATAAATATCAATGAACTATTAAACTTCCCATATGTGTTGGGCACTATACTCTTAATTCTCTTCAAATTGGTATTGAAAAGGTAGATAAGAAAATCAAGACTGAAAGATGTTGGACAAACTTCCCAAAAGCACACAGTTAGAACGGAGTGAAGGCAAACATTTTATCTGGCTTGCTCTAATCCCAATAATAGGCTCTCATCTACTGTCCATTGAATATGGACATTATGAAAAGTAATAAGACGGGATTTCTTTGTTTGTTTTTTGTTTTTGTTTGACAATGTCTGTCAAGATAGGAAAGTGGAATCTGAAAACAACTCACATCAAGGTAACATCAAGCCTGCTTATCTTGCTCCTGATTTTTCCAGGGCCACATGTCACATCTGCATCTGTGGCCAGGAGTGCACCATACCTTTCAAGACAGAGCTACTGTAATTGGCCTCAAAGTATTTCTGAATAATTAACACAACTCCAAACCAAGAACTGGCCAGTCAATTCCTTTTCTCAGGCATATGAATGGTCTTTCTATATGCAGACTGAATTGTTGAATAATCAGTGAAGCAGAAGCATGAAAGACAGCAGAGGGCAGCCCATTCATATTCACTAGTGAGAGTTTCTTCTTTTAGGAGTAGGCATTGGAAGTTTCCCTGTGGCCTCAGCAGATTCCTGAAACATAACACCTTCATAGTTACATTTACTGCATCACATTTTCCCTCAAGATGTCAAAGCACAACAAAAGGGTCAACTCCCAGGGTGTCCAGTAAACAGCTACCATTAGTGTAGTTGAGAGTAATAGCAACACTCTCATTTGCTCTAACTCTAATCACCCAAACAGCCTGCAGTTTCACATTGGGTCCTGCAGTTTCACATTGAACACATTTCTTTGGGCTAAAATCATTTAGGAAGTGAATGTATCCCTGAGGTGGTCGCCAATACCTTCAGGTTTCTTGCCTAAGACCTTTGTTCACACCATTCCCTGAGTATGTGAGGTTTTGAGCATGCTTCAAGAACTCAGCTCAAAGGCAAATCATTAGTCTTAGAGAAAATGTCATTCATCTTCTCAATAATCACAGCTTTTAGATTATGCAATCCGGATGGACAGTATCATATTATGTGCAGATTATAATTATTTGTATTATATCACATTTCACTGGAAAAATGCCAACTTGCTTCCCAAGGCAATGGGATTTAAATCCAAACTTTCCATTATAACCCACTGGGCTTTCAATGAGGTGGCCCCATCTACTACTTTGACTTCATGGCCTCCTGACCCACTGAATTCCAGCTCCTGGTGCACTCAGTACTTTTTGAACACATTGTGTCTGATGGTGCCTGTAGATGACTGCATGTGCAGTTTAACTTTACAGGAACACACTGACCTCAGATTTTTACACAGATGGTACAAAAACCACTTCCACTGAGAAACTTCTGATCTCTTCTCATAGGCTAAAATGATTCAGCTATTTATGAATTTTTTCAGACTCCAAGAATGTAATATCAATAAAGGCAGCAATTTATTCATCCCCTACATCACTATCCACAAGGCCTCACCATTTGTTCAGAATATTCCTAATAATCAACCAGTAATGGTTTAACTTTTTTTAAACTAGCTTGATTTTAAACTGGTTAAAACAAAACTTACATACTTATCATGTTTTCATTCTCCAAAAGAGTAAGAACAACAAATATTACACTTAGTGCATGATTTGCAATTGTGGATTAGATATTGGTATTTGACCTAATTAGTCTTTACCACGTCAGAATGAAATAACTATGCTAATATCTTTCTGACCAATTTGGGTAACTTAAGAGTGAGAATCATTTACTATTGTTTTGTCTAAAGACACAGTCCTGTGAGATCTTCTCCATTATCTTTCTGGCAACCAAGACCAGATTCACAGAAAAATACCCAAAATTCATTTATCTGCTCAATTTATCTACTCTTCACAGGGAAAAAAAAACATTCTATATTAGAGATAGAAAATGCCACACAATTTTAAAAATAATTTGTATCTAGGCTTTGTGCATCACAACAAAGCATTTTAAAACAAAATAGATCTGTGGCCATGTTTAAGTTAGTAAGATTTGTTCCCCAAATAAAGACCATCAATAGTGAACTAATCACTGAAAAGTGTGCAAGCCAGGCTAGATTTTTTTTCCCATTTAGAATAATTTTATGCTCAAAGGAAAAGTGACAATAGTAATAATTATTTCCTTTTTACTTTAAAACTATATATGGTGTTCAATGAAGTCTTCCATTGTTATTTGAAGTTGCATAGATATCATCTGGAACCACATCCATCAAAAACTGCTAAAGAGATCTCTTTGACCAAAGGAATTTTTTGTTACTTTTTTTGAGGGAAGTTCTCTTACATCTGTATCTCCTTCAGGATACAGAACTTGAATAATATCTGTATTTGGAACTCTAAAAGACCTAGTGTCATCATGCTAAGATATTGATGCTCTTAGATCTCAATTCTAAATCCAAGATTGAACTGAGACAACTTACAGCTCTGTAATATGAAGAATGTTTAATTAACTACTCATAATCACCACTTCTTCAATTATAAAACTCAAAGTTAATTATATTTATAGCAGATGGTTAATGTGAATAGTTAATCCAAAAATAATTGTCAGGAAACCTTTCTTAACCCAATCAAGCTAACTTATTTTCTTCCAAGACTTTATATTAAAATATTATTTTATTTATAATGGTCATATTAGTATTTATTGAAGTTGAGTTTCTTATGACTTTCCTAAATGCCACATACTTTTGATAGTGTATTTATTATATATTCATACATATATACTTGCTCTTTATTAAACTTGGACTCTATTTTACAAGACTCTTTACATATCCTTATCTGCATTTAGCAGAGTGAACAGAGTGGATCAATAGTTGCAATCACTTCCTTCTAGTCTCCTAAATGAATATGTCTAAATTAATTAAAGCTATTTCTAGGTCAGTAGATGTATAACTGAACTTTTCCTTGGGGTAAGATTCTTCACTTTTAGTGTTCAGTGAAAAATGAATCCAGGTACTTTCATGACTTTTCCATGTGAATTGATCTTGTGTATTTTCAGACCATAGACAACATAGGTGGAGTGGAGCTGAGTGGTGGAGCCTAATTTCTGACGAGTCAGTCCTGCAACTGCTCTAATTGTGAAACACAAACTGATGATTTGCATTAAATGGATGCCTGCCATTGTCTCTGAATTTTTGCTTTGGAAATTGTAGAGGACAGAAAAATGACCAGAGAAAGGTGTACTAGTTATTGTGTAGGAATCAGACTAATGGCTTTGAAGTAATTTATGGATATAAAAATACCCTCTGTTCAACTGAGAATGTTGACCATCCAAACCTTAGAAGATGAGAAGTGTGACTTCACACTGATCTGCAAAATGTTAGCTGTCTGAACTAAGGAATAGTAGACAGACAGGCAAACTGAAGTTCTGTTCCAAGTAAATTATTTCATCATGAATATACTCCTAAAGAAGTAGATGAAACTGAATTTATACCAGATTGTGAAGAATTGCATTCCAAAGGAAGCTAGAATTAAACAGTATTTGGAAACTCATAGTTTTTCTGAGAAAAACAAAATACAAAACAAAAGAAACTGTGAAAGGGGTGGTGAGGATTCACCTATTGCATCTATACAGCTGTGTTGCAGCACAACCTGTAATTTCAGGAGCCACCCTGATTTCTTCTAAAGGTATAACCATTAGTGCTAATACCATAGAGCAAGTAGAATAGATATATATTTTATCTGTTGTTTGGTATTCTTTCTTTTGAATTTATTCAATACAGAATCCAATTAAACTCAGTAACTGCTTTTCAAAAGTAGTGAGGAATGTTTAAAAGTTTTAAAGCATAGACTGTGAAGAGAATGTTAACCAGAGACATAAAAGCAAGTTTCCCAGGCCCAATAACCTCATTTCCTTGTCTCTCCTTATTTGCTTTATGGACAGTTTTTACAGTACTAGACTCTAGGGTAGAAATATTTCAGGCAAACTAAAACCCCAGTTCTTTCTCCAGAATATATTAAAGTGGCATGGACTAATAGTTTTCTCCTCCCTTTAGTATTTCCTTTAGTCCTGTAGTATTTTTTTTCTGCTCTCTCATCTCCTCTAAATATTATCCTGCTTATACTTCTGAAATAGTTAAAACTTAAATATTCTTCAGAATTATTCCTTTAATACCTATGCTATTTTTTAAAAATGGGTTAATCTCTATAATCAAGTGTAACCTTTTATTTCCTCAAGCTCAGACACTAATTTTTCTGACAAGATGTATCACAACTGTTTTTCTTCTACATGGAATTTTCAGTTTACTATTACTCAGAGGTCGCCACTAAAATCTACTGTCTCTAATAAAGCAGTATTTAAGATATTCATTAATCATTAAGCAATACTGTATAATTTTTGTAAAATATTTCTAATTCAATGTAGATTTAGATGATAATGTAAAAAAATCATTACTGCATTAAATATTTCACAAGTATTTTACTTTATATTAAATTTTATTTTTAATGTTTTATATAGTTGCTATTTTCCAGCAAAGTTATGGATTCAAATCCTTCTGTTTCCCACAGGGCATTGCTGGAATCAAAACCAAGCACTAATTAATGATTTCTAATATATTTGTTAGTATGAAACCACTTTGTATGTTATATTATGGTATCTGGATTAATTTCAGAAAAAAATATAGACACTGCAATTTGTATTCTAACACCCAACACACCTAAATTTCCATAAACAAACTGGATAAATGACTATAGATTGACTGGTAATAAGGAAATAGAATGCAGAAAATAAAGATGAAGAAGTAATTATTAATAAGCTTGAGACATTATACATGAGGTTCCTAAGAAATGTTTTTCTCCCTAGTGGTGATTATACTTTTCTAAAAATTAGTCCTGGTTTGGGAAAATTATTTCAATTGTAATATCCATTTATTCAGGATAAAAATCAAGTGATGAATGCTGCTTATGTTCAGAGATCCTGGCTAATGAAATTACACTGCCAAGTTTCTCTTTACAACACTGGACACCCTTGCCTTTGGAACTTCTCTGCTTATAAAGTTCTTCCAGAATAAAAAAAGTTAGGCTATTGATGTTAGATGTCAGACTTTCTCATCAATCCTTAGCAATCTTTTTAACATCTTTCAAAACATATGTTCTTCAATTAAATGAGTCTAAATATGTTAATTTTGAAAAATGTGTACCTAAATATGGAACAGATGGACACATTGTTGGCATTTATGGATAGGGACTTCTCAGAAGTTACCTTGGTAGTGACCCATGCTTTATCTTCTTCATTTATTTATCTGCCAGCATATTGAAAGTAGACCGGTTGGTCAATTTCAGAGAAAATACAAACATATATTATTCCTTTCTGGTTTTCAAATTGCTCTATCCTCATAGACTTATGCTACACGGCTAGCAGTACTGTAGAAGACTAAACACTGCCACTGGGCCTGGCAACCTATGTTCATTCTTGCTCTAATAATTAACTGACCTTGAAAAAGTAATTAAATATTATTTCACTCAACAAGTGAGTCCCTACTTATGTCAGACATCTCATTACACTGTGAGGATAGGAAATGAATACAACATTAACCATATTTTCATTTATATTTTTTGTCTACTGGGGAACATAACTGAGTAACAGACAATTTAAATTTTACTTTACTTCAACTTTACTTCATGGCTTTTTCTCCAATGAAATAAAAAAAGTGTCTTGGTAAATTGTAACTATGTAATATGATTTTAGCTAGACATTTTCCATATTTAGAGTACCTTGGATACAAAACCCTATAATGGTTGATTAAAATTATTTTATATTTGAACATGATAAAATAAAGAGTAGAAATAATCACATAATAACCATCTGCCTTTCTACCTCTGTAATTTTAACATGACAGAATTCATTTTTAGTTAAGATTTTCTGTGAGCTTTACAAATGGCACATTAGAAAAATTTGTACAGTGGATTTATTCTTATTCCTAAATTTCTGGTTCTCCTATGGTAATTAAACTTCTTTCTACCATTGATTCTTGGTTCTTAACTTGATTCAGTCAATAAAATATAAGGGAGTGACCTATGCACATCTAAGTAGTTGTTTGAGCACCAAGATGCATTCCTTCCTTTACCCTCTGCCATAAAAACACCATTATTGCCTACATGGAAAGAAAATAATCTACAGATGAGTTTAGAATTACTTAGTGCATTGAGGAAAGTTGTGTTATAACCAGCCAACATAAAATATAATTATATTCTAGATACCAGTAATTCAAAGTGAGACAACTAAATTAGTTTTTTTTTAATGTGCCCTAATCTAAAGGAATCTTATATATAAGATTCCTTATAATCTCTTATAATCTATATAATCTTCTGATAATATATTTAAAATACTTTGTATAGGCCTGTTTTACAAATTAAATATGTTTTCTCTTTTTAGTTGAGTTTTAAGTCTTGAATTGATGTAGCATTTGCTGTTTTTTCTGCATGCATTAGGATGAATTATATGATTTTTTCCACCCTTATTGTGATAAATTACATTGTTTTGAGAAGGTAAACCAACCAGCTTAAACATTTGGAAATTCACATGAAGAATTATCATTAGATCTGTTTCATAGAGGGAAAAGTGGAGGCAAACAGATGGTGAGTAGTAGAGTCAGAATTTGTACCCAAGTAACCTGGCAAGCAGTCCTACACTTATCTGCGGAATTTACTTCTATGTATAGCTTGGGTACTGCAGCACTTCTTATGTAATTCTAGAAAGAAAGATGGGGTTACATGCACAAACCAATTATCCAAGGAAGTCTGTTCATAAACTGGAAAGAATACTTCAAGAGTATTCCATGGATTTGGAACTACTGTGCAAGAGCTGCCAAAGAGAAAGACTAATGATTGCCTTACTTCCCAGATATCCTAGCTGACATATTAAGAAGCTAGTGAATTCTTCATATTTGACATAAGCCAGAATGCGCAAAAACAAAACAAACAAACAAAAACACCCTAAGTGTAAAGGATTGTTAAGGCCTATTACTAGTGTTTTAGTTATCTACTGTCATGTAGGAATTTCTCAAAAATTTGGAGTCAAATAAAAATTTTCTTGTCTAAGCATTTCTATAGGTTAGGTTTTAAGAACAACTTAATACAGGAGGTTGGGATCAGGAACCCTCCTTTTTTTTTGAGTCATCTGAAGGCTTAACTAGAATTAGGAGTTCTAAAACAGGTATGTTTCTGAATACATGATCTTCTACACTGGTCTGCTTCAGTATCATTAGGAGGCAGCTGGCTTTCCCCAGAGAAAGTGATCCAAGATGGGGAACAACTAAAAGAGAAGCCATAGAACCTATTTTATGCCTTAGTCTCTGCATATTATAACTTCTGCTTTATTCTACTCATTAGTAGCATCACTAGATACAAACTATTTTCAAGAGACTCCAACTCTTAAAGGGATTGATAGCAAGAATCTGATATACTATTTTAAAAACAACTAGTTAGTAAAAGCTTAATTTTAAATGTAACCATTGGCTTTTGTCCTCTCAAGTTATTTGATATTGTTAATGAGTTATATGTCTCTTAACCATGCACTGATGAGTGAGTTAACTGCTGAAAACTTATATTCATTTTGGTCATTGTATTTCTTGATCTTGGTATTCTTTTGAAACTTAAGGAGAAATGATACTTCTGCATATTTAATTAGCACATAATGTAGATCATTGTAAAAATAAAAAGATTGAAACATTTTTTTTCTCCTTAATACAACTTTACATTTTTCTTACTTGCAACTGAGAAACTCCCAATTTATTATAAAGCAAAGATCCATTCTTCACTATCTTCTCCCAAATTCAGCACAACAAAACGAAACTTCCTAAATTAAATTCCTTATTAAAAAAAAGCTACTTACATCAGTTGGCAAACATTTTACTTGGAACAATATCCATTTTCCAAGCCAAAAACTTTTTTCAAAGAGATATTAGACAGGAAAAGAAATGAATGCAATTTTATACTTGTGAAAAGTACCTGTCATTGATATGAAGAGATATGATGTCTGAACATAAAACGTTCATTTCCTCCTCCCCAGGTCGAGGATATTTTCTTCCATCTAATACTTGAAACATTTAATTCACATCTAGAATTTTAGGAACTTAGGAAATAATTTCTTGTATATTTTTGACTTGTTTTAAGTTATGTAGACTGTTTCTCTTGGAGATTGCCTATTGAACTTTTTTACTGACAATTTAATAATGTTCATAGTACCTTTTCATACTACAAATGGACAGTTAATTTTTTCAGAGTTTAAAGAACACATAGTAATAAACAATGCAAATAATATTTAATTGACAAATTATAAATCATACATAATTTAGAATCTCAGTATTGTAACATTCTGAGAATGAATAAAACTAATGTTATGAAATAAATCTACTTCTAGTACAAAATAAATGGTGCATCATGGTGGCAAAAAAAAGGTCACAAGTATGACTATACAACCTATTTGGTATTCAGTCTTAATTCAAATTAGACCTGCTTGGTGGCCATTGTTTAGGACAAAACAAAAGGGGGAGCACCATCTCAGCAAGTGAACATAAACACCTATCAATCTCTCCCTATGCACTGTGACTTAAAGATGCATGATGCCTATAGCAGAAGTTATTTTTAGTTTTATTGTGGTCCAGTATAAATTCAACAGGAGATCCCTACTAAGAATTAAGGTCACAAGAACATCTTAGAAATATTTTTTCTTTTCTACATCTTTATGTGTTACTGTGTTCTAGTTCTGAAGTTAGTGGGATGAGATCAACATCACATTTTTCATCACTTCACCTTTTGCCTCAGAGTAATTAATCTCTATGAGATGCTACTTAACACACAAAGTGTCAGAGAAAATGTTCCTTGACTATCAAGGAGATGTGTATTTCTCAATACTCAGTTAACTAACACATACCTTAAAAAGAAAACCACAATATTCACAAACACATATGATTAGCTTTAGGTGAGTGTCATAGGCATATTTTCATTTTGTACATTACAGCAGGTCTTAAAGGCCCAGTTGTTTTCAAGAGTACATTTGCTGAATTCCAAGATTTTGTGGGGGAAGAATGTTACAGTTCTTTTGGCATTAAGTAGGCTAGAGGTAGAGATGAAAGTCACCAGTGTCCCATTCAAAGAAGAGGAGGAAGGAACCGGTTATGGTTTTCATGACTAACAGCAATATAAGTGAAAAACCTGTTTATAATGCTCAGAACTCGACTTGAACTCTATTTAACAAAAACATAAAATAACTTTGGCAAAGTTTTAATAAACACTGCATTTAAAATCGAATCTATGCTAATCAAAGGAAAATTGTTTTATTCAGAAAGGGATCAAGAGTTTTTACCATTGATAAACTGTCTTTGATTGCAATGATGCTCATGATATACAAGTTACTTATACGTCACTATGCAAAGTTGAACATGTGTAGCTATGACATTATGATTCTAAGGTTATAGAGAATAGCTGGCTACTTTAAGACAGCTTATATTTTGTTAGAGCCAGATATTTGAACATCAAATAATGTGTTGGTTATTTTTATAATTATGCTCCTTTTATTATCTTTTATTTCATGAGAGTCAGGACTATTTTTGTAGTTAGGGGTATATATTTGTTTGAAATAGATTAAATGATTAAATTATGAGTATAATTTGTTTCAACCTAACACCGGGAAGTTCAAAATATTAGAAAATGTGGTTGAATAGTGGAATGAAAATCCAGTAAAGATCATTATGGACTGTAAACATTTTATTTATATATATTTTACACCATTACATTCCTTAAGGTTCTCCCTCCGCCCATACCACCCATGGACCATCATTCTGATCCTCTATGCTTGTCCTCTCCCTGACCTCTCCCAGCCACCTTGCTGTATGCTTTAGTTTGGTTAGCTTGTTTTGAATTTTCCTCTTGACCTTTAGTTTTCCCTATGTCCCATATGTAAGTGAGACTATCTGTTTTCTATCTTTTTCTTTCTGACGCATCTCTACCAATATGATTCCTTCCATGTCTATCCATGCTATCAAAAATGCTTCAAATTTGTTATTTTTAATTAATGGATAATACTCCATTGTATAAATATACCACATCTTTTTCATCCATTCCTCTGTTTGGGGGCATTTGGGTGGTTTCCATATCCCAGCAACTGTAAGCAGTGCAGCAATAAACATCCAAGTACAGATGTACTTTTGTATGGTTGTTTTGGTCTCCTTTGGGTAGATTCCCCAAAGAGGAACTACTGGGTTGAATGGTAACTCCATTTTCTTTAGTTTAAGTGTCCTCCACATAGCTTTGCATAGTGTTGGGAATACAAACTGGTCCACCAGCACCAATAATGTTCCTTTTTATCCACATTCTCACCAGCACTTATTGCCTGTTTTTTTTTTCTTACTTTTTTTTTTTGATATGTGCCATTCTTACTAGTGTAATGGTATCTCATTGTGGTTTTGATTTGTATTTCACTGATTATTAGTGATATTGAGCATTTTTTCTTGTGTCTTTTTGCCCTTTGTATTTCATCTTTGGAGAAATGTCTTTTTAGCTCTTCTCCCCATTTTTTGATTGACCATTTTGTTTTGTTTTGTTGAGTTGTGTGTGTTCATTGTGGATCTTTATTTCCAGATCCTTGTCACTTATATGAAAAGCAAAACTTTTTTCCCATTTGGTTGGGAGTCTTTGCTTTGACCACCTCTTTTGCTGTCCAGAAGTTTTTTAGTTTTATGTAGTCCCAGCCATTTGTGTCTTCCTTCATCTTTTAGTATCTGCACCTGTATCCTGAAAGAGGTTTCTAAGATGTAAGTCTTGGAATGTTTTGCCTATATTTTCCTAGCTGTATTTTATGATTTCAGGTCTTATATACAAGTTTTTTCTTCATTTTTTTTTTTTTTGGCACATAGTCATCTAGTTTTCCCATTTATTAAATAGACTGCCCTTTCCCCCCCAATGTATGTTTATTGCCACTTTTTCAAAACTGGTTGTCCATATTGTATGACTATTTCTGGGCATTTGATCCTTTTCCACTGGTCTGTGTGTCTGTTTTTGTTTCAGTACCATGTTGTCTTAATTACTATGGCTTTGTAATATAATTTGAAGTCTGGGAGAGTGATTCCTCCATTCTCTCTTCTTTTGATCAGGAGGACTTAGGTATTTGAAGTCTTTTATTGTTTCGTATGAATCTCAGCTATTTTTGCTGTTTTTCTTTAAAGAATGACATTGAAGGTCGTGGCCAAACTGAGTGCATTTGAACTGGGGGGGTCTGGCCAGAGGTCTTGAACGCCAGAAGCCTCCACTTCAGGGCCCAGCTTACGTGGGCTGAGGCACACGGCAGCTGAGTTTCACCGGCGACAGGGAAACATAAGTCCCTCGCATCGCACCTCACCAGAAGCTGAGCAGAGCTCCGCGGAAGTCAGGTGAGATCATCTCCCTGACCATCCCCTCAGGCAGCTGTGGGTCACTAAGGCAATGGGGCCTGGGACAAAAGGCACAGTTCTGCATTTTGCAACTGAAAGAAGC